>OMNV01010816.1:19395-39316 GCA_900303265.1 Brotula barbata | reverse complement strand
GTGTGAGTGTGTGTATGTCAAACAGCATGGAAGTGATATTGCCATTACCCTAAACGCTTTACAACCCCACGCCCCCCTTCAAAATGACTCAGGTGCTGCGGGAGAGAGGAAAGCCCCCGTTTGCGCAATTTTCGCACTCGGCTGCTGATTTATTGCCCCCGTTTTATGCAACCCAGGCCGCACGTTTACAGCGCACGCACAGACACAAACACAAAGATCAAGCCAGACGCACACATGCATGCACACATCCACACACACCTGTGCAAACGGCATCACTTGACTGTCAATCCCGTCATTGATCTTTGCACGATGCTTTGAACAGCGCAGGAGCCCATATATCCTTAATTGTGGTCTTAAAAGACGAATCAAAGACACTGACATCAAAGTGTTGGGATCTTGTAAGGGGATCAGGCCATAACAACCTGAAGAAGGGAATATACCTGTTTGAACTGTAAGCTGAAAAATACCCCGATACTCGACACTTGGAGGACTTCGCCTCATGGGTTATTTCTTGATCTAAATAAGTCTTGAGACATCTGTGCAAGTTATAAAGGTTATCTCAAGTGAACCATCTATTTAAAGTTTATAGATGAAACATATTAAATTAGTGGTGAATAATAAATGCTAATGAATGCCCATACATGTCCATATTGGTAACAAGTGCATTTTAGTTGAGTTCAGGAACATGAAAATGTGTACAATGGATGCTATTATCCAATCCATGTCCATATTGATTGATTGAAAAAATGAATAATAAATAATCCGCATTGGTTTGCCTACATTTTATTTACCACATTACTGGGCCCTTGGTTAATTCAGCACTGTCAACTGTATGGATTCTCAATTAATAATGCACAGCGGTAATAAGCGCCCACAAGTAGTTGACTGGTAAGACTCGAGAAAGAATTATTCTTGTTGTTTTCTTTCTTAGGAATGTAATATATCCATTCATATGTTGGCTGGTTTCTATATGAATGGATGATTTTGACTCTGTAGCTTTATCTAAACGTACAGGGACCCGACGTTCGAGCCTACATAACATTGATTTTGGCCACCACTAGACTCTTGCATGAGCACACACACACAGCTGCCTCCTCCCTTGGGATCCTCTTTGATAAATGAGTTGAAGGTCCAGAGGTGTGTGAGTGCGTGTGTGTGTGTGTGGTCGCTATAACCAGGTCATTTTGCACCCGTGTCAATTTCTCCAGGCATGACAGAAAGACAGGGGCATTGTGGTATTTTTTTGCAATTGTAGTTGCACTCTTGTTCTCTTTGTGTGTGTGTTTCTCTGTGTGTGTGTGTGCGTGTGTGTGTAAAAGGCTGACAAGGTATGTTGCTGCTATGTGTGTGGCGTGCATCCATCTCCCTCTTTCCCTTGGTTCATTAGTATTTATGACCCACAAACAGAAAAAAGAGAAGTTTTGTGAAGGAGACAGGATCAATTGGAATTGCCTCTAGGCTGATCAGATTCTGATGTATTGGATATTGACCTGGCCACAATGAAGATGTCAACCACAATGCCACATCTCACACTTACCCAGAGCAGATAAAGCGTTCCCATGGTCACGTGCTTGGTTTGTTTCTAAAGATCATTGCTGTAGTTTATACGGCTCTGTTTCTGACAAGGGAGAGAGAGGGCCAGCATAGCATCATGGGCTACATGGAGGACAACAAGACCCTGAGGGTTAGGCCCCCACCCCACCCACTCGCTCCATCACCCACTCACACAGTCGCACACACACAAAGAAATTACAACCTAATCGAATGCCTGGATAATGGAATAACTGAATAAGTGGCCTAGAGGTTATTAATGCCAGTGGTTTCCAGACTGAGGCTTGGATCTATCCAAATGGCGGCCATCAAAATTATGACTTTAATTTTACATATTTAATCAACAAGTCCCCATTAAAATGTATGAGTTCACAAATCACAGATTTCATGCTTATCAGCTTGGTCTGCGTTCAATAGGGAAGGAAATACTATAAAATCATCCCCAGGTTTATTACTTTTTTCTACAAACAGGCTGGCTTTATTGTATGTCTGTTCAGAGGTCTGTGATAATGTGAAAGCCAGGAGGTACACATGCAAATTTTGTTATACACTGATGACAATAGAGGTAATTTTATCTTAAAAATAGAAAATTTGCAGTCTTTGTCAAATGTGTTAAAATAGGCACTGTATTTTTGACTGTCTACATTTTTGCCATGATTGTAATTATATTATACTATTCATTGATAAGGGAATCTTAAAACTCTAAAGAGTCACCATCATAATTTACATATGATAATACACTTATTTACACTAGGCCATGGGACAATAGAACTCAAATGAGTCATTAATCCAGGCCTAACTGCAGCATTTGGGTTATTCAATCTTTCAAAGTGTTGATTTCTACAAAGGTTTTTGATGGTCATTGTTTGATCTGTTCGCCTAAATGGAGCTTATAGGCTGGAACGATCCATTTCATGTGTACACAGGTGACAGAGCCATCGTTTAGACGTGTCCTTTATTGTTCAACCATCAAAGTAATCAGAAAAGTACCATTAGTCTTACGTGTAAGGACATAAATGCAAAGTTAATCTTTGATATTTGTTTGATATCTGGTCCCACTTGGCCTTTTGATCCTACGCTTCTCGCTGAAAATGTGAATGATGACCCTCATTAAAAAGTGAAAGTTGACAAATGTCAGCATTAACGGCAATAATATTCTTTGGTGTAAGCTGAGATGTCCTTCATGTCTTCGTTCATGTTGTTAGACCTTTTTTTATCTGTTGCCAGAAAGAAATCCAGTATTTATGGTGGTAGACTGTTAAGCACTGTTTTTCTTTAGACTTAAAAAAAATCTTTGTTGTGAATATTGTGAAAGAGTTTGCAGATGTCCTTTAATCAAATGCCTGGCTGATTCTGTGCATGACCCTTTACAGCAATAGACAGACAGACAGACAGACAGACAGACAGATAGATAGATAGATAGATAGATAGATAGATAGATAGATAGATAGATAGATAGATAGACAGACAGACAGATCGATAGATCGATAGATCGATAGACAGACAGATCGATCGATCGGTCGATAGATAGATAGATAGATAGATAGATAGATAGATAGATAGATAGATAGATAGATAGATAGATTATTGTGGCCAGATATATTATTTACTGTGGTTCATATCAATAACTCACTTCACTCCCGTAACTCAGCCAAATCCTGTCCCACCCATAATTAGGATTTACTCCTCAATCTCAGCATCAACACAGCGGCCGCACATCTCGCGATAAAAGCGCTGAAACGCGATAGTTGTCTGCTGCCCGCAAAGTTGTAATATAGCAATACAGCAGCAGCCACCAGCAGCAATGGCCGCTTTCCGCAGAGTGGCAGCGTTGGCCGGAAAGCTAAACCTCTGGACGGCGGCGAGAAGCGAGCTGCTCGGCGGCCAGACGGCCGGTGGAGTAAGAACACGGAGGTGTGTGGCTGTCGGGATGTGTCTCGCTGCGGGAGGCGCCGTGGCGCTTTACTTCTACAACGACATGACGAGCGGTGGAGTCAGGAAGAGGATGGGGAGGCACAGCATCAACAGAGGCGGTTTGCTCCCCAACATTCCGGCGGTTCAAGCCAAGGAGAAGGTAGGAGACTGGACGACGGAGAGAGAGAGAGAGAGCACTTGTGTAGATGTGCTGCCTCGCTGTGAAAGGCTTTGCTTTAAAGATGTCGTCGGTCCCAGTGTTGACATAACGGCCTCGATGTAAAAACAAAGACCACTGCGAGAAAAGATTGACAGCGCTTGCGTGTTTCCATATTATTTCCTTCCTCTAAACTTAGTCCCACAGTTAGACGCTGTGCCTCTCATTTATGAGGTCTGGTTAGGAGTTCGTATGTTATTTTCCTCTCTCTCTCTCTCTGCCTCCTTGGTGGATAAATTGTGTCATTCCTTCCCAACACGCCCTGTGGAAACTGTTTGTTCACTGTTTGGCTTTCGGGATGCTGCGCGCGCGCACATGCATGCAGGAATGGCGCTCTCCGCTCGCGCAGTGCTGAAACGACAGCACGCGCGCTGCGTTTCCGTACGCCGCTGTCATCAGAGCAACAGCAGCACACGGGTCAAGTTTATTTGAGGAGCTCAATGTCACATCCAGTGACTCAAAGAGTTTACAGGCCCACACAGCCAACGGTTCTCGGTTCAGCCCAAAGCTCTCGAGGAAGACAATGACAACTTCCCAAAAATCTTATCATGTAAGGAAAAAAACAATCATATTCTTCTCTGTAAGCCGAGATTTTCTTCATGTAATCAGTCCTGTAGGTTTGAGGAGGTGCTGCAAAAAATAAACACAGTATTTGTGATAGTAGACTGATAAGTTCTTAATGTTTTTAAGCTTTTTATTTTTGTTGTGGATATAAAGTCATAAAGATTGCAGGTGTCCCTCAGTTCAGTCAAACACCTGCATTTACTGCATGGTGTGCATGACCTTTATCAGTGATATCAGGTTCACAATAAATTTCTCAGTCGTCAGAATAGCAGCACTCTTGTCAAGTTTATATACATGGATTGTCTTATTGGGCTATATAGGCCCACACAACAAACAGGAACTAGGAAGTCATAGGTTGGTTTTAAAAAAATGACATAGAATACATTTCATGATACCAGAAAATAACATATATAAACACTCTAGTCATATGTGGACTCATGACTAATGTGCATTTAATTCTTGATGATTTGACATGATCCTAGATTTATCAGTTCTTCAAAGCAGAGGACCGTCTATTGTCGGAATTCTTGCCACAGCAGCATGTCTGTAAATCCAAACCTGCTTAATTAGAGTAAGAAAATTCTAAATTTAGGATTGCACCCTTGCCAAAATCCTCTTGCATTCCCCGAAGCAGTCTTAACAGAGACTCACAGTAGCACTGAAACAAAACAAATTTCGTAGGACTGGGGAACATGAACTGTAGAGATTCATGAAGCTGTAGTTTGAAAAGGCTCTAGAATGATTTCTTGAAATGAAATGCCAAGTACTGTGACTTGACCTAAATTTAAAGTGTTTAGTACAGAGGGACAAAATTCTTTCTTTTCAGCATGCAAGGCTAATGCGACGCTTGTCTACTTTGTTTTTCATGTTTGATTTGCCTGAAGTAGTTTTACATATTGTCCCTGTTGTCATTCAGGTGAGATTGTGTGATGGCTCATGCATTCTATGGTTAGATATAGCCAAAGCAGCTGGGTAGATTTATTTTTTATGCTACAAGAAAGGAAAATATTTACTTTTAACGAGAGGAAAATATTTTTTTCTTTTCTAGTTTTTTCTTGACTGAAATAATGTGAGAGGGTTGGCCCAATTTATTTTTGACTGAATATTTTTAATCTACAAAACCTCTCCGTCAAATGATGTGTTTTTACGTGTTTCGGGAAAGGTCATTTAAAGCTCTTTTCCAAAGATGGTTTCATGGTCTTGTCTCTAGTGTAACTAGCACAAAATAATTGGTATATTGTCACAGCTCAGGTCCAATATTTCCAATTAGGTTGAGAACATACTTAGTCATTGCAGAAGCCTAAAGCTTAAAACGTCTTCTTTGAGTCCCAGCGGTGAATTAAATGTAATTATAGAAGCTGTTAAAATGGATGGGCCATCCTTGTCTTCATCTTAAATGTTGCAACCGTCTACACACCAGTCTACACAAGAGTGTACCAAGCAAGAGATTGTGGACTATTAATCTCAGATGTAGTTGCAAATGCCCTTCATGTAAAAACAATTTGCTTCTTCACAGATTTTAGGAATATCTGTGTATTTGTAATCATTCTGACTTGGAACCTGATATTTGGGGTTGATCAACGCATTCGTTAGAGATTGTGCTTTTCCACGGTGTTGACAGGAACATGATCCATGTGTATAAATTCAGTAACTGCACACCTCATTTTTCTTGCTTTGTTTAAGGTTTCTTTGATTTTCATGATAGTGACAGCCAGAGGAGGCCGATCTGCACATAGCTATCCTTGTTCTAGGTACCCAGCTCCCTTTTTAAGTTCATCATCTCTATTGGGCACTGGCTGCTTGAAGGAGATCAACCTCAACTCTTTTGTGCTCTGATGAAAAAAATATTGCAATTTATATCACCGTAGAACTGGTGTACACATAAGGAGAGCTGCCTCAGCACCAGTGAAACTAAATTAACTTACTACTATTTACTTTGTAACAATACAGCTAGTCCCCTTGATTATTTTATTGAGTAAAGATTGACTGAAAACATTTACAAGACAAACAAGACAGCATTTAATGATTTCTTCATAAAATAGCTTTAATTTTGAATGTAATTCAAACACCAGGATCTTTTGAGCAGTTCATAAATATGCATAAAACCACTCCGGAAAACAACAATGGCTGTGGCAGGTTGCATTGTAAGGCGTTTACTAAATGAGTAGTTAAGGAAACAGCAAGTTATTGCTGGTAAGTAGCATTGATCCACAATCCCAAGGGCCAGTTTTAATATCCATAATTCAGCAATAGCCTCACAGTTTCTCAGAGGAGGCAGCTGCTACTCTACTTACTCACTGGAACAGGATGGATAAGGCGCTGAGCAGCACTCTGCCACACTGATGAAGGAGAATTACAACGAACTGATATTCACTGATTCAGCTGTCTAGATTGTACTGTAATGTTTTATGAATAACTGTGAACTGAAAGTGCAGACACAACGAAACAAGCAGAGCATTGACTATGAAGACATATATCTTCCTGTTAACTATTTCACTTACAGAGTCTAAAAATCAGCAATGAGAAAATACTGTATAAAGCGTGCTGGTAAACCCAGTATTGTTGAAAACAAACATGAAAGTAGTTGCCCAGCAGTGCTGCAGCAGAATGTGTTCTCTGGTATGACCCTAAATTTATTATTATGTATTTGGCTTGCTATTAATGGTAATACACAGTAGTTTAGTTCAGATTATTCAGATTCAGATTATTCATAATTGCATTTTAATATGATTGAAAGTAAAACAGATTATTATTTGCACTGAACATTTGCCACAGGAACAGACGTGATACTCATTTGTGGTTGGTACATCACAACCTACACAGTTAGCAATTTTTACTAACCCCATCTTCAAAGTCTGTTACTGATTGTTGCTGTAGTGTTACTGTCAGCAACATTTGTTAGCCAGTAATGTTTATTGCCACTGCTGTCAAACATACAGGTCTGAAAGTGTCAACTAAACAGATGTGTAATATCAGGAGACAACACACAAGGAACGCAGAAAGAAATCTTAGAAGATGGACCAAAAGAGCTGCAGCTGTGTGAGGAAAGACTGGAATGCACATGGGAGAAACACCAGGGACGTCTGCTGCACAGGCAGCAGCGAAAAGGAGTGACACAAGCACATATGTTTGCCACGACCTTTTTCATAACTGCACAAGAGCCAGAGGATTACAATTACATTTACAACAACATTTTATACGACATCAAATAACTGCCATGTAATCTTCTTTAAAAGATGCCAACATGACTCTTTACAGCATGTGGTGCAGCATGCGGTGCAGCATGGTAGCGGAATTTTATAAACTTCATTCATTAGTCGTGAAAGCCACAGGCATCTCCTCTCTTGCTGTTTGTTGCACTGCATTCCCGTGCCTTCAAAAGCCCCCTTGGTGATGACAGAATTAAAGCTTTATGAATGAGTCTGTGTGCTCATTAGCATGTTAGCTGAGCTGAGCTGAGCAGGGACCTCAGTACGCGCGGGCCCTGCGGCCAAGCAGGTTTAAATTTGGAAAGTCGCTCTGCTAATTATACAGTTTCATGCAGCACAATCTGTTGGCACAGCGGCTCTCTTCTTCTGCGGCTAATCAAGTTGGAGCCCACACACATGTACACACACAGAGAGAGAGAGACAGAGATGAGAGAGAGATGCTAATCAAAGGGAAAGTAGTGATATGGTGTGCATTTGTGTGAGTTTGTTTGCGCTCTGTGGCCCTGTTATCCCGTTGTTGCACTGCAGAGGTGCTAACTATTTATCATCAGAGCTGAATGGAGAGAGTCAATGAATATCATTTAGATTCTGCTGCCACATATTGGAAATTTTGGGTTTGGTTTCTGTTGTAAAAGTCACATTTGTTGGTTAAATAATAAAAATTGATACTGTGTCTGTACTGTAATAACTAAGCAACAATCAGAATAGTGGAAGACAGTTGATTGCTTGAGTAGGTATCAAACCCTCTGTTAATGAATATTGTTTTGTTGATTTTATGTTTGTAGACGGCTGCATTTGACTTTGAGGATGGAGACGTGTACATGTCCTCTCATGAGCATCGTTTTCGCATGTTCAGCTCCGTGGAGTATGAAGGACAGCTGTACATGACGCCCCAGAACTTCATTGAGTCTGTCACCATGAGTCAACCAAGGAGTATGTACAGCATTACATCAGTGCTGTTTTCACTGTGTTTTCAATTTTACTGTCAGAGTTCATTTAAGTTCAGCACTATGTTGAAAATAATGGATTGTGTTTCAATCATTTAAGCAGTCCACAGAAATCAGTTCCATACGATGATGGGTCATTTACACATATATTTGATTCTTGTTTTTTGCTACCAAAATAAACTTTGCAATAATACCAGGTGCAAAATAGATCCTAATTCTTTTTTTCTTTTTTGGCTTGACAAGCTGTTTTCAAAAACTCCAGTGTGCTGTGTTTAAAGATATCTTTTCTTAGTTTCTGTCAGTCTACTGCCTGTCGTAACAGATTAGTCCTGGATAGCCAGCCTCAAAGCAGATGGCTTTACAGCTATTGTTTAGTCTGAAGTTAATGTTAGTCAGACACACACTTGCACAAACACACACACACAGTCCTCTTCTCTGCCCTTTGAGTACATTCCGTTTCGTCACGTTTACCCTTTCTCTTAACCTGTAAATATCTAAACCCAAGTTATATTTTTCCCTTGTCACAAATGACATTAAGTGTCCTGAAAAGTCGGGTTTCTCACAAACCTACTCACACACCCCACAGAAAAGGCACCATGTCTTCTCTAAAGGGCTTGCGATTGAATTGCGTGCAAACTGTGCACCTGTATGTGTGTGTTTACATCAACCCTGACTCTGACATACGATACAGCCACACATACCCTCTCAGCAGCCGACATCCTCTAATGCCTCCTTTGAAGTTGAATTAGATGAACTCTGTTGTATAAAACAGAACAAAAGTAGTATGTGCTTTTACGGGGACATTCCACATACTACAAAGACGAGCACGGGGCACTTTAGACAGTACAAATGGGCTTGTGATGATGAGAGTGTATATATAGAACTGTGCAGTGCTGGTGTGTGCTTACCTCTGTGTGTGTCGCGATGTACGTGTGTGTGTTGAGACTGTACCCCGCACATTAAGACCCATTTCTAGATCATACAGATGCTATCTAACCAAGCCCACCCAAACTCTCTTCTCTTCTTACTCCTCTTCTTCTCTCCTCTTTTGTCTCGTTTCCCGACAGGCAAGAGGCCCTGGAGGTCCCTGACCAAGCAGGTGGGAGATACACTCTAAATGCCTCTTTCTTCTCCACCTACATTCAGTTACAAGCTTTGAGAGTTTATATAATATATTTTGTCAGGATTTTTCGAGTTTATTTACTATATCAATCAATCAAGCTTTATTTATATAGTAGTTTTCATACAAAGATGCAACTCAACTTTCCAAGGTTAATTTAAAAGATATTAAGCAAGGGGCAAGATAGGCTTAATTGATTCAGCAAAGAAACTATGGAGACTATGGAGAAATCATCGAGGATATTATTACATAGCCTTGTTGCATATTAACTTAAGGCAACATTGCCAAAACCTTTGGTACCACAGGAGATAACCCTTGATTGGTTACTCGGAGGGGATTTGAAATCCTTAGGGCCTGACCTGGCTCACACAGGGAGAATATTTAGGACATGTAATCAAACGCAAGATCATAAACAGTACAAACCAATAAAAGAATGTTAAAATCAAGTCTAATTACTAAATTAGGTGTCATATGCCATTCCTTTATGGTTCTATGTTCGATATCACCTAGAATTTAGACACACATGATCTTGACTCTGCATCATGTTGAGATTCATTACTATTATTCACTAACATTGTTTGCATGAGTCAGAGGCAAATGATGAGTTCTCAGGTTTCTCATTTGCATTCCCCACCCTGCTTAAATCAGCTGCTTAGACTGGGAAAACCCGACTGTAACTTGTAGGAAATAGTCAATAGTCAATAGTAGACAAACTGACAAAGATATGATTTAATTTCTTTCTTTTCAGAAGGCCTAAACAGAGTTTAAAAAACAGTAAGTCGTTCATTGTGATGTGCTTAGCTTCTGTCTTTGGCCTTTGAAAGTATATCAACGTGGATCCATTGTGGTCCATTCAAAAGCTAGACCTGATAAAATGAGCAGTAAACTCATTTCCCACTTACAAAACAACATTACTGGCCAATTTTGGATACCAACGTCCTGAAAATCATGAATTTCTTCTGGCATATGGCCTTGAAATATTATTTTAAAAATGTGGAAAATATGGTGCAGATTACTCACAACCAATGCATAATATGTCTTATTTTTGAAAAATCTTGATGTTATTTATACTATTTATTATATATATTATTACAACGTCACTTGGACAACTGTTAAAAACAATGTTTTACATGCAGGATGACCATAAATGTTCTGTGCATAATTTCATTTGCATTATATCCCTGGCTTTTATTTTCTCTGTCTCTGTTTGTTTACATGAACAGCTTTTCATTGTAGCTTAAAGGTGACATTTAGTGCATTTATAGCACAGATATTTCACTTGAAATGTGTGTGTGTGTGTGTGTGTGTGTGTGTGCATTTGTGTGTCAGGAACTGGAGAAGATTCTGTCAGATACTCCCCCTGTGTGGAAAGGATCATCCAAACTATTCCGCAACCTGAGAGAACGAGGTACACTCTCTCTCACAGGCACACACACATACGAACACAGAGGGACAAAGGCACCTTGAGCACTTTGAGCACTCGGGAACACAAATGCACACAGGCAGCCACACGCTTTCACTCAACACTCATTTAAATGTTATCAGAATAAATGTAAAAAGTAGCAGTCAGATAACAACAAGGTCAATGAGTGGAAGTGGCTTATGATTAGGTTTGAGTTGAGTTTGATAAATAAATGACTGATAAGTATACATAGAACAATAATAATTTATATAAATTATCCATATTTTATCTTATTTATTGTAAATGTAATATGGACTATCAGTTTCACAACAAATGACTGTGACTTTATTTTATTTGTCTGCATATATTACAAGGTATACCTATCAGTGTATGTTTAAATAGCATATTTGAGTTCTTGTGTGTCTATGTGTGTGTGTGTCCTTGTGTGTATATCACAGTAGGTGTCTCTAATCCGGAGTTGGAGCCATACTGTCCTCCCGTACGGTCAAACAGCCTGCTGAAAAAACTAAAAATAAACCTCTCCTCTTCTCTCCACTCCTCTCCTCTCATCTGCATATTGAAACAGAAGAAATTTTACTACAGGGAGAGAGAGTTTCTTCCGCTAATTAAAGCATTTGCCTCAGAAGTTTCTAACAGAGGAATCACACAGTCCGGAAACGTGTCCCTGTGGTGATAATTACACGCACATGCATGTTTGCCTGTTTGCCTGTGTGTTCAGGAGCATTGCCTTTTTCCTTATTTATTTTATCAGAGATGTGGAAAAAGCAAATTGAATGGTAAAGAGGATATCAGGGAGATATAAAATAAAAAGGAGGGCAAGGGAGAAAAATAAGTGAATGGCAAAGGTGGAGCATCAATAGAATAATAATAATGATTTTTTTCGTTCTTTTAGTCAGACAATTGGGTAAAAAGATGTTCGTTTTTTACCTATGAAAAGAAACGAAAAAATTATCTTTGGAATTAAGGAGACAGAATGAACCTTTTTGAATTATCAATAGAAGAATAAAGATAGAGGGAGATGTGATGAGAGAAAAGAAAAGGAGAAATGCAGACAATGTATGAAGTAGATTTAGGAAGTGGTAAGCAAAGTACATTTACTGTAAAAGGTAAAAAAAAATTATATGGACAAATGAAAAAAGACAAAGGAAAGAAAGAGGAAGGAGAGATTATAAATTGTGGCATCATGTGAGAGGAGGATATAGTTATATTTACAGAATAGCACATGTCTTAAATTGCTATTGGCATATTGCCAAGACCACACACACACACATACACGCACACACACAACAAACAGTGCAGATTTGGGGGAAAAGGATCTGTATAAATGTGTGAAAGAACAAATGTGGTTTTCATAGCTTTTGTTGAATGCTGACGGTGGTGTGTGTGTGTGTGTGTGTGTTTATGGGTGTGTCGATGTTAGGACATGCTCTCTTTTCCATGCCATGATGAGCAAGGACAGTTAAAATCCTTGGAATGGCTTCAGATTTCTGAGAATAACAGAGTGATGTGTCAGACGTAGGAATGCACAGTGATGTCTCAACATAGTTTACTGTGTGCGTATCTGTGGGTGTGCGCACGTGTGTGTGGTGTTGGTTGGCAATATGTTAGTCAGTACCCTGGCATAGTAATGTTATTACTTTGAAGACTCCAGCTTTGTGGCAGCTCATAGTGGATGTAAATGTATATTGCCACCCGTAAGACAAGTTTATGTCCTCACAGACTCCTTGTCAGGAAAAAATTGTCCACAGCCGGTAGGATACAATATTAATCTGAGAAAAACACATTCCAGCCATAGCATTTTTAATGTTTAGTCATGTCTGAAGTGGCCTAATCAGGTTAGAAGGCGGGGAACTGAAACCTTTAATAGTTAAAGCGAGTTAAAACTAGCAAGTAAATAATTACCACGTTTCCTGTTATGCTTGTGAGAGTTTGTGTGCAGTTCATGGTTTTATATGAAATGTGGACTTTCAGTGTAATCAGCAGTACCATCAAACATTTCTCATTACAGGGGAATATTTAATCATTGAAAAAAAAAATGGACCTTTATATCTTAATTCCATGTACATTATGGTTATAGCATAAAATAGCTTAACTTGTACCTCTATAGTCATACATTTCGTTGACTGTTGATTGTGCATTGGAGCTCTAATTCTGATCATTCAAACATATACAGTGATGTCTTGTCAAAAATCTGTGTTGGTTATGTATATTTATCCTTTTGTGATGATTCAGATATATGATATCAAAAAGAAAGTTATTTGAGAAGACTGTGTTTTAAGAAAACCTAAACCACAAATGGATTCTTCTGTAAAACAGATCTTTGTTTATACATGTTTTCCTCACAGTAATTACCACCTGAGGTCAGATTTAACCCACCTTTTATTGAATAGTACATGGCAGAAAGTGCCAGAGTGCAGAGTTTTTTAAGAAACCTGAGTACTTTCAGAGTGTATCTCCTGGTCTTTATACAGCTCAGGCTACATGGGGAAAAGAGAATTCAGTTCCGAACCAGCTCCTCTACACAAAGCACTACAGCATCAAGAAAACACAAGGCTTACACTGGTTCTAGCCGGTGTCATTTTCACCTGCACATACAGACACATACAGACACACATGGGAAGGCAGTCTCCCGTAACACTCAAGCGAGTCACCCTGAACTATCTGGACGATCAGAAAGAAAGCGAAAAAGAGAGAGGGATGAGATGGAGCTACAAAGAATCCTAAATGGGCCTGAGGCAAGGAAGGATCACCTCCTAAAACATTTTTCACTTGCTTATCCAAACACACACACACACACGCACACCAACCAGTCAATGTCTTTACTTTGGACACTTGAGGTGTAGAAAAAGAAACGGTGTGTGGCCAGCTCAGCTTGAGAAGACACATTTTAAGATGCTATCTTCATGAAAGGATGGATTATGTGTGGGGTGTGTGTGTTGAATATGACCTTTACTTAAACTCTCTCTGTCTTCATCTACCAGGCATCATCTCCTACACAGAGTACCTTTTCCTGCTCTGCATCCTTACAAGTGAGTCACTTCCTCTTTCCTTCCTTTCCAATGCATGTTGTCTTCTGTAGTTCTTGTTCTCTGTCTTTATTCTTCTGTAGAATACTGACAGTGATGTGATAGTTATTTTTGGGAGAACAATGTTATTAATGATGTGCATTATGAACTGTAGCAACATGAGACAGACACAGAGAAAATATTAATCTGATCTACAGAGGATCAACACAGGCCAACCCCAGAAAATAGCTACTAGGGTCTCGTAATGACACCACCAAAAATATTTTAGGCAGTTAAAACTGGCCTTTACTGCTGGAAAAGTACTTTTACTCATTAAACGCACCTTATTCTGCGTAATGTAGTGGAATTGACAGCATGGCCTGTGATCAAGCTGGATTTTGAAAAATCGCAATTCCATCATTCAACTGCCAATATTTCAAAGGGCCACAGGGGGGCACTACACCTGTCGATAATTCAGCTTCCATTAGTCAGAATAATTTAATTTGTGCTTAAAGCTGATAATGATATAAAATTATGCATAGCATGTGACTGCGTGGGAATATTTTGTTTGTTTGTTTGTTTGTTACTCAAAAGTTAATATACTGCATTACCCAGATCTCTGTGTCTTTATTCGTGTTCCACTATGAACTGGGACTTTTTACCGAAGTCATTACAGCTCCTCTCTGTTTTCCATCTGTCACAAATGTTATTGCCCATTTCTGATCTTCCCCTCAGAGCCAGGGATCAAATTGTTTCTGATAAATGATTTTACAACAGTCTAACGTATTTGTATAACTTTGCATCTATAACTCTTAGGCATCTCAATCATGAAGTCCCTCAGTCATCCAGGTCACGGTAATCCAAGATGGGTTTCATTGAGGACAACTGTTCCTGGTAGAAGATACTTGAAGATGTTTCACTACTCATTTAAGGGGCTTCTTCAGTTCTAACTGACTGGTCATAAGTCCAAGGAGTCACACATTGTAAACATGTATCCCCACCATGGAGGCAGTTTAAACTATAAGAAAAGGACAACAGACAGAAGCATAGCTGTGCCAAGGACACTCCAGTATCTCCTACTGTGGCCAACCTCTGCATGGAAGAAGTGGCAAACAGAGCCCTGAACTCCTTCAGAGGAACAGCAGTGAATCACTGGTTTAGAAATGTGGACAAAAACATTGGTGAAAATCAAAACCCAGGAAGTGCAAGTACACATCAACTCAGTGGAGAGGAACATCAAGTTCACATGGGAGGATGTCAAGAACAACAGCTTTATACATTGGAGTGTGCAGGAAACCCCCACACACAGACCAATACCTACACTTTGATTCTCATCACCCATCGGAACACAAGCTAGGAGTTATCAGGACCCCGTACCACTGAGTAGCTGACAAAGTACCAACAAATGCCCATGCCCAAGAGAAGGAGCACAAACACCTGAAGGATGCAATGGACTCCAGATGGACCTTTGTGAAAACAGCCACAAGATCCAGGAAGAACAATAACACTCTGTGTGCAAACGAAAGACCAATGCAACAATATTGTCATCCCATATGTGTCAGGAGTATCTGAGAAATTCAGGAGGATTTTCAATAAACCCTGCATCCTTCCTCAAACCCAGCAACACACTAAGACAGAAATTGGTCCACCTGAAAGACTTCACACCCAAACACAAGAAAAGCAATCAAGTGAAGGCAGTCCAATGCAGTGAGGAATACAGAGACTTGTACATTGTAGAAACTCAACAACCATTAAACAAAAGCCTCAAGCCAAAACTCAGCAGTCTACCTACACCTAAAGACAAGGGACATCCTTCGAGGACAATAACCTGCACATCTTGGGTAGGGAGAACAGATGGTTTGAAAAAGGAGTAAAGGAGGCTAGCTACATAAAAGGAAAAAAAAAAACTCTCAACATAGGAGGAGGGCTACAACATGACCTATCACCCACCTACAATGCTGCTCTTTCATCCCTACCCAGGAGACTTATCACCTGCTCACTCTTGGTCCCATGAGGCAGCTCCAACGATTGTCATTTACATTTGGCCTTAGATCACTCCAACCACTCTCAACGACTGTAGCCAGGAGTGCTAACAAGCCAAGTAGTATCGATGACCTAGACAATGGCCCCACAGAGGTTAAATACCTGGAACTCCCCACCAGTCAGTTACAAGTGAAGAAAAGCCTTTGATGAGAGGTGAAGCATCTTCTACCAAGTCCAGTTGCCCTCAATTCAACCCCTCTTCGGATCTATAGCTCAGTATGTGCCAGCATCAAATTATATAAGTCAAAGAAAATGGTTTAGGTGTAATGCTAGCACTGTTTGATATTTCAACTTTTAGCCAATATTTCCAGGGGACCAGTCAGCCCTTTTGTGCCATTCACATACTGTGTAAGAGTATAGATAATAATTATAATTTGACTTGTATGATCTCTCACTTTTAATCAAGCGTAAGGAACGACATTCACCACAATAAAATGTGTTGTGTTTTTCTGTGCATACATAGAACTTTAAATAATTTCATATTTATAGTTCATGTGTTTTAATAATAGTCCATGTGGTACGAGTATAAATAGATCCTCATCTTATGCAGTGTAAACAGTTTCTCCTCTTACTGGGTTACTGCACTGTGGTGTAAACGGCACCTTGCCTTTAAAACGCACACACACACAAACACACATATTCACCCTATGTGCTGTCCTCTCTGTTCTCCAGAGCCCCATGCTGGCTTTAAGATTGCTTTCAATATGTTTGATGCAGACGGCAACCAGATGGTGGACAAGAGGGAGTTCTTGGTGGTGAGTTCGTGATACTGTGCCTGCACAGATAAAATATATCCATTAAACTGAATATACATGGTATGATTAAAATCATGTTTTACTGCAACAACAGATTGTTATTTAAGATAACACTTGATGGTGAAGATTGCATCGTTACCTCTTTTTTAACCTGCCAGTTATCTCAAAATACATTGCATATAATGTAATTCTGTACATTTTAACATAATCTGGACAAAAATATGTTTTGTGTGCATTTTAGTTGCATGTTATTATAAGAGCTATTGTTGGAACAAACCCCTTGCATGATCATGTTGTTGAATAAATAACTGGTTTTCGCATAATCGATCAACATGAATAATTTTATAACGACTTATAATATTTGTTTCTTTCTCTATCTTAGCTGCAGGAGATCTTCAGGAAGAAAAATGAGAAGAAAGGGAGGAAGGGTGATGCTGAAAAATCAGCCCAACTGGTAAGAAAGTCGGACAATAGTTGGTGTGACTATTGAGGAATTAAAAATTTATTTGATTTTAAACTTCCATTCCTAATCATCTGAAGAGCAACCAACAGAACATTGATCACAGGTTATCATATATATAGGTGCAAACTGAAAAGAACGACAGGTATGTCACTTTCATGACTGTGGTCTGCCTTTTCTGTTCTATTGATATTAGCCAGATTTATTTAGAATTAATATAATGTCAGACCAGTGGATACTGTTGGAAGTTTCTCACTTCTTAGAACGATATTTTAACATTCCAGTTCAGAGCACCTCTTGTGTTGTACAAGAGGAGTGCTGCATTAAGTAGAACTTTTGGACATATTGAAAATGACACTGTCATCCAAGTGAAGGCATGTGTATTCATCTCAGCTTTAAATAATGTTTGTAATCACATTTGAGTGCATGCTGCTTTACGAGAAGTGTTTTAAAGATGTGGGACCTCTGTTACAGTGGCAGTAACCTGACTGTGTACTTGTTAAATTGGATATACTCTGCAAAAAATGCTTCATTATTATCACATCTGTGATGGAAGTTTTGGCCTAACACAAATTTATAATTGGAAGTTTGATAGCCACAGCTGCAAATATGTGCTCCCCACTCTTCTCTTTCTGCATGTAGGAGGTCCAACAGGCCATTGAATGAGCCTTATTGACCACACAAGAAACTTGGTTTCATTTTTGCTATTTATTTTTAAGAAAGATTACAAAGCGCCTATGTTGATATCATATTGGTTATTGTTATTCGGGAAACTCCTTCACGTCATTGACAGGTTTACTCCCATTTTAGGTCAACCAGTGTTGCCTCAAAGTAGGAATTGTAACTTTTGGGTGAGTGGGAAAATAAAATCCTGATGGACATTGGATATTTTAAAAAATCTTTGTACATTTCTATAAAAATCAGTAAATATCAAAACAATGAGAAGATTAAAATACATAGTTAGCATGAATGAGGACCAGACCTGAAGAGAGTGTTCCACCTACAGAAGGTTCACTTGCTCTGCAACATACATTTTTGACAAGAGAGTTTTTGGAGGTGCAAAATCACCACTGTTGTCCTCTGATATGCACTCATAGATGTGTTGAAATAGTGACACATCAGTTTGCAGAGTGTATCCACATCGTCTTTCCTTGCATGTACTAACTTGTCTTTTAACTTCTCTCCTACTCCCTTTCCTCCTTTGTCTTCTCTGACTGCATGCTGTGTCCTCTTTCTCTTCCTCGTGTCTCTCTGTGCTAGACTATGCAGCTGTATGGATATCAGGTTGCCCCCATGAACAGTGTAGGTATACTAAAACCATAAGTCCTTAGTCTCCTTTCTGCTCTTCTCCTAGATATAGGGGAGAATGGTCCGATGGAAGGAGGGATGGAGATGGTAACATGGGCAGATGAGCTTGTTCTCATCAGCTGCATATACACTGATTGTAAAATTAAATTAAAAAAGGAAAGGCTAAGACACACTCAGTCTTTATAACAGGTGTAACAGATGACAAAGATTTCAACTACAACATCATCCATTCTGCTTTTCAACTGTTTCTAGAACAAGAGTCGGAAAAAATTCTATCGTGTGACTAATAGAAAGATTGATTAATTTTTTCTTTTCGAATCCTTTACACAATTTGCTCATCTTGCAGTATTTGAGCCAGATTTCTGCCTGTCAAGCAACAGTTTTACAACCCGTTGGTTGTGTCTCAATCAAGGCAAAATTACTATCAATCACAATCCTGTTTCTTGGCCTTATTTTTTAATTCATTCTGTGTAGGTTTTGGGGATGCATGTGTTGATTTCCACAAATACTTTACATATTAATCTCCTTACCTATTACAGTAAGACCTCAGCCCAGTCCACCTGAAGCTTTGCAGTTTATCCATGTATGTAGCTGGATGGATGGATGACTGGATGGATGGAAAGAGACAGAAAGCGCAAGTGATTGAAGGAGATTATATTCAACAGCAATTGTCCATCTGCTGAGGTTGTGTGAGTGATTGTTTGAAGGATGATGGCAGAATGAGTGCTGAATGGAGAAAGGGATGTAGAAGAGGAGTAATAGATTTAAGGGGTCAAAAGAGACTCTTTGGAGAAGAGAGTGATGTGATTTGGAATGACTTGAGGCACCCAATTGCTCCAAACACAATCAGCTACTGTCCTTTTAAGCCATTTTACAGCCAACATGTGTTTGGATCATGGTGGTGGGGGTGGTTATGAATTTTGTTCCTCCCGTCTCTTTGTTAACACAAAGAGACGGGAGGAATATTTTATCAAGGGTCCCTTAAGCAACAGTAGCAAAAAGTTCTGTTATCTGAGGACATTAACATTTCCATGATAAAGAAAGCAAACATTGTATTAATGCAAGAATCTTATGGGTTATGACATCCAAAAATGGAATTTAATTAATTGAATAGCTTGCATAATTTTCAATTAAGAGTGATATATGCCTTTGCAAGCAAAGAAGTTTTTCTTGTTACATTTCTATAATAGGAAACCTACTTTATATTACACATTCTATCGATCAACGTTTGGCTGGAAATGGGCAGAATTTAGAGCACAGCTTTGCAGCTGCAATACTTCAGAAAAAACATGTTTGAGCCTATTTTGTTGGAGAAAAGTCAAATTCACTAGTAGTTGATTTACTAACTGAACTATAATGTCACCATTGCATTACTTATTATGATAGTGGTCACTCTCCCTCCCTC
>OMNV01010816.1:0-19375 GCA_900303265.1 Brotula barbata | reverse complement strand
TCTCCCTCCCTCCCTCCCTCAGGCTCTGTATCGCTCTCTGTCTCTCTGTCTCTTACACACACATGCACACATACACTCCTTGTCCTGTCAGTGTTGTGATGGATGGCTGCATTGTCACTGAAGTTAAGAGCAGTGCAGGGTCATGGTAAAATGGCTCCTGCTGCAAACTCCCTGGAGAGAAAGACAAGGTGGGTGGTCAGGAGCTTTTAGCACCAGGGTGCCTCTGTAAAGGCAGAATATAATAACAAAGAAGTAGATCAATAATTAGAGATCTGTTTGCCTGGACATCACTTTGGTGAGCCGGATTATGATAGTAGTTTTATAATATATTAAATATAAACATATACAAACAAATATATTAAACATATTAAAATCTGCTTTAAGATGGAAGAAAGGCTAGATAGAGAGATCAAACATATGCTTGGTTTCTATTATTTTTGTCTTCAGGTCAGTGCAAATTGTATTAATTTAAATATTTTATCATCACATTGTCCTCACTACTGGTTTTTGTAGTTTTTCCTGCTTAATGTTTAATCATTAAAACTTTATAACTACGTGAGGATGTCACATATTTCATTATCTTTTAAGTAACATGTTGCCTGTCTGACCTGTCTTCATTTACAATCCAGAAGTTTTCACACATCAATCACCTTGCCTTTTTCCACCACTATTCTTTTTGACTGAGTTACTTTTATGCTTTGGTGCTTGCTACAAAGGGTCATGACCAAATCACATGCAAATCAAACACCTCAAATGGAAACGACTGTCATTAGTTCTATTTGTAGGTCATGAACTTTATGCTAGTTCTGCAATAGACTGGCGACCTGTCCATGGCGTGGTGTTTTGCCCAGTGGGATACGCTCCAGGCCCACCATGACTCTGACATGGATAAGTGGTATATGATAAGTGGTAATGGATAGGTGGATGGGAATTTATGCTCTTCATGTTTGTGTCTCCTTTTTAGTTGTATGAGCCTCTTTCTTCAGAGATCAAATTTATCGAAAGCGAGAAAAAAGACCTGGCATACATACTGTAGTGTCCATTACCTACATTGCACAGTTTGTTCTATGCAGCATGACATGTCAGAATGCCATAATCTCGGGGCAGTACCTGAACATCATTGTGACGCTATTCAAGAAACTGTAGTATGACAGTTTATTTTTTTGAAAATTCCTTATTTCCTGATGTGATTGAGTTGGCAGTGAACTGACCATGGCCATGCTTGACGCTCCTACAGGTGCTAAAAAAAGACAGTCAGGAGTTTGTGGCTCGGAGTTACTGGGACGTTCTGAGGCGAAGTGCCAGTCAAGTCCTCTTTTCAGACCTGGCGGAGGTACACAGATCCAATTGTCCTCTGTCCCTCCCTCCAGCCATCCCCTTTTCTTTTATTTCTTTCACTTCATTCTAGTTACATCCTCTGTTTTTCCCTGATGGTCAGGAAGTACACAGCTGCATCAGGCCAAGCCAGAATACGACTCTGCCTTCACAATTTTATGGATACTGTGTCTCCATTATATGAGCCTTTTTGAACCTTTTGCAGGGATGCATTTATGATGAGGAATAGATGTGATGAATACAGTAAAGTGAAAAATGTACTACCCCTTTATTATTCTACATTTTACTTTTAATGGCCCAAAGTAGCCAAGAGAAAAAATTGAATTTTTGATCAGCTGTACTCTATTCTGGGTTGGCTTGGTACTTTTTCTTTCTTTCTTTCTTTCTTTCTTTCTTTCTTTCTTTTTCTCGCTCTCTTATTTTCTTTCTTTCTTTCTCTTTTTCTTTCTTTCTCATTAACTCAAATATTTCCCCCTATACTTCCCAGCATACATCATTTTCCTTTCCTCCAAAACACTCTTCCATGTCAAATATTTATGTTTGGACGAGCACTAAAAACCCTCCTCAATTTAGATACTATATATACTGTATATACAGTAGTGTGCAAAAGTCTTAGGCCACTATTACATTTGTTTCTTAGCAATGGTATCTATCTCTTTATGAGAATACAACCAGAAAATACAGGAAATGTGTATGCAGTATTGAAAAACAGTAAAAAATCAGAAAAGAACAGCTTGTACAGGCTGAAGTGTCTTAAGTATTTAGTGTGACCTCCCTTTGCACCTGATCAATAGCAGGAACCAGGCTCTCCTCAACCTAAAGGGGATGGAACCCTTATTAATGTCACTGCTAACACCTGTGTTTGTCCTACTTTCATCACTATTTCCTGTCAGAATGACTGCTAGGAAAAAAGGTCCACTACACCAGGTTTGATAGTGGTGGTCTAAGACTTTTGCACAGTACTATATATATATATATATATATATATCCAATGTGTGAAATATGTTTATTAGAAATTGATACAATTAGACAAAGGTGTGATTGAAACTTTTGTCTTCAAATTGACACTGATAATCTGTGGGAGCCTCCTCCAAATATTGAGCTATCTTTCCATCCTGGCCAATTTCCTTGTGTCATTCATTTATTCCCAAATAACATATATAACTTTTTGCATTTGTTGTAGTAAATAATGATGTTTAAACAATACTGGTGTGACAGTAAATATTCTTATAACTGTTAGCTATTATTCCTACGTGTTAATAACCTGTTCTGTTTCTCTTACGTTTTGTTACGTGCCCCATGATTACGGTTTTGTATGTGTATCTGTGCCTTGTTTGTGAGTGTTGAAGCTGTGGTGTCTGGTGGCAGAAATGATACTCTGTTAACATAATTTGTTCGGTGATGCTGATATAGTAATTCCTAAAGCATGTTTTATTACCACAAGTGGCCAAAGTCAGAACTGCAGGTCTTGTGAATCTGCCGGTACTTTTGCCATTCAATTATATAGTAGTAGACATGGACAAACAATGTACTTTATATTGTGAATCAAAAAATCTTAAAGTAACTTTCTGAGAGTAAAACGCTGGTATAGCGTTTTGATTCAATCATTATCATCAACAATGTGTTTCAGATATCATTAATGTGTGTGAGAATAATGACTTCTGTCAGTTAATAAGATAGGCCCACTTCCACTGAACAGTTTACATTTTTAAGTGGGACTATAGACAGAATGTGAAGACTAGTCATCATAGACTAGTACAGCTATCTTTCACCATAGTTTGCGTTACATCCACTCCAAGTCCAATTCTTCTGAAACAAGGATGAAATACTACCAGGCACATCCTTTTATTTTGCATGTTTTCTGACTGAGAGAGCAACTGAATTCACTTTTGTTTGCTCCAGATAAAGTGCTTGAACTTGTGTTATCAAAATATAAAAGTGAAGCCACGTGAGGCCTTTCTATTTTAAATCCATTTCAGAGTAATACTGTAAAATGTCACTAATAATGTGTTAAATCTCAACGTCACAGCGCTTAACTTAAGTTTAACACATTTTAAAAGTCCTCCACAAATACTGATATGACTTTTCAGTCATGCTTGTGGGCAGTCAGTTAGACTAATGTGCACATGTTACGGGAACAGATGCAGTGAGTCAGCATTTTTTGGTGGTATGAATAAGCCAATATGTCTGGATTCATGGGCCATTGTTTCACACATTCCAGGCTTATCCATGTACAACTTGACTTGTCTTTCTGATATTTCCAACAGAATTGGCTGGTAGTGTAATTTAAACTGAAAAGCAGCTTAAAGGGTCTAGAAATGATTAATAACTGGTAACACACTGCTTGTAGACTAGCTGGCTAATGACAGGCCTTTGTGGCAGCGGAAACTAAGGTGGAGGTAATGACAGTGGAGCATAATGTGTCTGACCTTGTGTTTACATCGAGGAGTCTTTTATCAGCTGGGATGTCAGACGGACAAAACAGACAAATCAGACGATGAAAGAGGAGAGAAATTAAGGAAGAAAAACAGGGACATTGAAAGTGTCAGGGATAAAGAAAGGAAAAACAGGATACCAGTCAAAAAGAAAGGATTAGTGTGGAGGAAAATAAAGAGAAAAAGAGGGTGTCTGGAAGTAAGATATATGAAAGTACCAGAACCTGAGGAAAGAGAACAGATGAAGATATATAAATCAGAGAAAACAATAAGATGAGAGGTCAAAAGAGCAAATGATGAGGAACAGAGTAGGCAGGGCCAGAGGAAAAAGGTTCACATAGCACATTTAGGGGAAAAGAGGAGGTCGTGGTTTGGGAAAGACAGGTGAGGATGTGTACTCAATTGCTTAGTCACCATTATACTTCTGTGTTTTTGTCTGGGGAAGGAGGGACTGACTGACAGGCAGAAAAGGAGGGAGGGAAAAAAGAAAGAATGAGGTGTAGGAGATCCTTCCTTGAAGAATGAAAAAATGGGAAGAGAATCATCAAAGCAAGATGACAGGGAAAGAACTGAAAAAAGACTGAATTTAAAGATAGGAATGAGACAGACAAACAGGTCGTGGGATGAGAAAGGATAAGGATTTTTTAGCCCTAGTAAGATATGCCTGACTGGACTAAAGACTGACAGTGAGTTCTTCCTCTGAGGTATTACTCAGAGAGAAGAATGGGGAGGAAGATTATTTAGTTTTTACTATCATCATCTGTAATTACTGTTTTTACCTTCAGCTTAAAGATCAAAGTCAGCTGAGTGTCACGCACACACACAAATACACGCACGCACACCTGGTGTTGACTCGTGCCTTGTAGGGGTGGTAACCATTACGTCGACAAAGTGGCGAAGACATGATGAACTCATTGTTAGTACCGAGCTTCCAGGAATGATAAGCTTGTTATGACGACTTTGCTATTACATGCAAGTCAGGCCAGACTGTTATAGATTTCTAAAAGGGGACATAATCATATTTCCATTTTCATTGATCCACCTCTCTCATTCTGCAGCACTGTTGTGTACACAGAGTAAAAAACAAAAACAAAAACAAAAACAAAAAACATTTTTAACACTGTCACATTAAGTTGCCTCCTGAAAAATGTATTGCTATGTTATCTGTTGGAGTTGCCTTGTTACGTGACAAGGAAAACAGAAAATGGGCAGCAGAGAATCAGGAACAGAACAGAAGGGAAATATGGAAAGAAACAGAGCCAAAACACCTGGATGCTGTCTACATGTCTGAACAGCTTGTGTGTCATAAAGACATTAGTTATGTCCAGTCATAACATAAAAGAGAAAACAAGCATGTTGTTTTGTTTGTCTGTAATCCGAGGTTTAATGACAAGAGCCTGAGAAGGACAGACACAGCAAATGATATACTGAACTGAATGAGTCTGTAAATGTCTCCATTTTTCTGTTGCCTATCACATTCTGAGAAAAAATCAGCAAAGTGAATCAGAAACAGACAGAAAATTGAACAGCTCACTTATGTTACAATCTTGGTAGCCCAATTTTTTCTACTCTATATTTCCACAGACCTACTGTCATTACATTAGGTTGGATTAGAGGATAGTTGTTATTCTAAAACATATAATTCAGATATTTGTAGATTTCAGGAACAGCCATAAATACCCTAATCTGAGCCACAACGTCCAAACTATGTATACTACCCTAAAGCACAATCTTAGATTACTTAACATTCAGTTATCACTTGAACTACATTCCCACTTTAATTTTCAAGAGCTAGTATGTTGATATTGAATTAGTGTTCCCTAATAATTCAAACAGTTCTTCCTTTTCTTTTTTGCAACCCTTCTTTTAATCAAACACCCTCATTATATCTCATTTCTGATGAACAAATGAGTTCATGATACATTTTGTCAAACCAAAAAAGGTCCATATACATCTGTCTATACCTAGCAAAAGGAAATATATGTCTTTTGACAGTTTGCATTATCTTTCTTCTTCAAACTCATCATTTTGTTTGACATTTTCTTCTTGTCTCACGTTGGCTTATAGGATTATAACCTTGAGGTAGAACCACAAATGGCATGGTGGAATGATGACTATGATGAGAAATGGCATAAGGGCTCACCCTCCACAGAAGGACATGAGATTACGCGCAATCTGATGTCTGCAAATACTTAAGCATGGCCATATAATGGACAGTGAGGTGGAAGTGTGTGTGTGTGGGGGGGTGTCAGTTAGACCGCAGTAAGGTGGGGTTTCCCTTTATGATGCTGGCTGGAATTTTTTAGAACCGCAAAAGTCAACTTTTTCTGACACCTGACTGACAGTACCACACACATACTGTATATCACAGTTATTGGCTTCAAAGATAAACATACTCATGCATCTAGCTGAATTGGGCACCAGTCATCTGAGTTCATAAAACATGCCCTATCCCCTTAACCTCTTCCCCTGAAAGTGTTTTAAGGGATTATCAAAGTGTTAAACAACACATTACAAAGCTCAAGCAAGCAGAACAAACAGCACGAAGCAGATAGGTTGGGTTTCAAATGACTGGGATCACTGAATGAACATGCACATGAATACTGAAAGGATGAGAGATAAGGATGTGTAAACAGTGTGTGGAAAAAAGAAACAGAAAGGAACAAAAGTTTCAATTGTAACACACAGGATTCTCATCCACATTTCTGTGTTGTGGCTCGTGTTTAATGTTGCTCTTTGTCATTTGAGATTTTTTTGTTTGTGTATGTTGATGTGGCGTTTGCAGAGAAATGCACGGGATGTGGTGGCTTTACTGTGCATGTTTGCCAGCTTCGTGTTACATATTTGTCTGTATGCCCCCTTGTCTTCTTTCTCTTATCTTTCTCTTTTCTCTTTAATTTCCTGTTCTTACCCTCTCTCCCATGTGTGTTGTACTTTACTAGCATGACTCTGTTCTTCTATTTGTCTGTGTGTATCTCTGTGTGCGGCTACCTGAACATGTATTGTGTTTTCACTAGTATTTAATGGTCTGTACTTCTGCTGCAACTGTAACACTCCTCACCAGTCTGGGCTGAATGAACTATTATTACTGTAAAATATTAATTTTGAGACCTATGGATGGTTTTAGGGCTTTAATTTGATTTACCTGCTTAGTTTTCCAGATGCGTGGTTGTTCTCTGAATTATAATGGACAAAAAATATCTTTCTTTAGATTTTCTTTATTTTCTTCACCTCTTTGATTTAGTTATCACTACACCAGAACCTTTAACCTTTATCTGTACCAACACTATATTCATTATATATCTATATAACACTAATACCTGTATTCACTCTTATATTGGTTATCAGTGAAGATTGCCAAATCGTAGTTACACCTTTCTGTCCATCTGTCCTTCGATGATGTTTTTCTGGCCATCTTTTCCTGAAATCTTTAAGATCCCCATCATGTTATACCGAACCTTTACACAGTAAAATACGTTATTGCTGCCTAGACTGGTGTTCCTGATGTTCATGATGGCTGCTGACTGTTTGTCTGAGCTGGTTGACCGGTTGATAGTCTGTTGTTGTGCATCCAGTGCACGTTCTGCACAGGTGCGGCCGAAATCTGCTTCCTGCAAGGCTGACAGTGCGGTTGCCATGTCAGATTGACAATAGACTCTTGTCCCCTTTCTTCCAAGCAAATGTTTTATTTGTTTTAGTCACTTACTGATTTTGTCTCATCGCCCACTGTCCAATAATCCATAGCGAGCAGATGAGAACATGACAATCGACACTACCCTATTGGTCCATTTCTTTGGGAAGAAAGGGAAGGCAGAGCTTACCTTTGAGGACTTTTACAGGTATGGTTGCCATGCTGATAATACGATAGTAATCTTTTATCTCTGTTAAAATATGAGAAATTTGCTGTTGTGGGTATGTGTGTGCTTAAATTAGCACAATTTTCTAAATTCTCATGATTTCTTTTTTCTCCCATTGCCATTCAATAGGTTCATGGACAACATTCAGACAGAGGTCTTGGAAATTGAATTTCTGTCTTACTCCAAAGGGATGACAACCATCAGTGAGGAGGACTTTGCCAAGATCCTGCTGCGCTTCACCAATGTTGAGAACATCAATGCCTATCTTGATAATGTCCGCCACTGTATACCAGATGAGAAGGTAAACAAAGTGTAAAGCTACACACCTCTTCACTTTGAGAGACACAAATACATAAGTAGAAATAGTTGTATTAAATGGACTGCGTTTCTATAGTGCTTTTCCAGTCTGGGACCACTTAAAGCGCTTTACAATGTTTGCGTCACATTCAGCCATTCACATGCCGACAGCTGAGGTGACCATGCAAGGCCCACTTGCTTGCCGGGAGCAATTTGGGGTGAGGGACCTTTGACATATGAGGAGTGGGGGATCACACCGGCAACCTTTCAATTACAAGGCGACCACCTTACCCCCTAAGCCACGCCGCCCTGTGTTATATGCACAGAATATGCACAATTACCCGCACATATCATGCAAGTCACTGGCATCAATTGTGGGTGGTGCATCATGTTCTGATAGTACTGTGGCCTTATCTGGTATTTTTCTATTTTTATTCTGCAGGTATTAAATACTCCTGAAAAAGGTTTCCAGTGCTAATTATGTCTCTTTTGCATAAACAAAAAAGCAAATCAAGATAATTAACATTTTATACTATTCATTTCAAAATGTTTTTTTTAAAGTGTTTTCCTAGTCATCTTTTTTGCATATGTTGTGTCTTGAGTATACATGGCAGATGTGATGAAGAAATAAATGTGATGCAAAAATAATTCAAAGAAAAATTGGCAAAAGGAAATATGGCCCTGCGTCTCTAAAACTTGTTTATTGACAAGCACCAGAAAGTCTTCACACCAAGATTTGCACTTCACTACTCCTTTGAATTAGTGCATGACTAAACTAATACTGTGATAGTAACCCAGGTGGGATTCGAACCCACAATAACCAGCTCTGGAGGCTGATGCCTTATCCATTAGGACACAGGGTCCTCATATTGTTAGTTGTAGTTCTCCTCATCAGATTTTCATTCATTAAAAGATGTGAAACTGCTCAATGTGTCCTCATATTCACATTAAAGGTTGACAGAAGGCCACGCATATGGACTAGAATCTTTCCTGTGGTGTAGAGATGCACTGTAAATAAACAACAATTCTCCTTCCGCCTGTCCTATGAGCACCTCTACCCTCCAGCCATCTATCATTTCCCACGACTGTCTGCCTTTAGGCTGTTTTGGTTCTTCACACCTCAACGCTCCACCGGGTCTGTTTCATCTGACCACACACACTTAATTGCACCAGCAAGTTCTTCGCTGTGAATGTGTTAAACATGACACTTCCATCTAATACCTCATTGTTACGAATGACCAGACTGTGAGCTCATTCGGGGGCACTTCTAACACTGAACACGTTATATTGAATCATGCACTATTTAATACAACTTTCACATACAAACCCTGTGTGTGCTGCAGGATAATGGACATAATTAAACCCACATTTAGACCTAACTGATAATGTTCCTATAATTAGAGTTGTTTTAACATGTGTTTTGCATTAATGCATTTGTGTTCTGCCAACATCAAGTCAAGTCAAGTCAAGTTAAAAAAAAAAAATTCAATAGCAATATATGAAAATAACATGAAAACAACACTGGAGACTGGAGTAAAGTAAACTTTCTTAAAATTTTTGAAAAGACAAAATCTGCACAAATTGGGGGATACACCCCAGCACTCAGAAGCATGAGGTTGAGCCGGGAGACAAAATAGAATGTGTGCGCTGAGGGGAAAATGATAAACATTAAAACATTGGAGGGGGAGATGCACATTATGCAACTGCTGACTTACTATTGATGAGCTGTAGTTTAACAGAGACCTAAACTCACTAATCTCTCTCTGACATTACAGAGATTGTGTTTACTTCTTGTTTGAGTGAGTAATAATGCACAGTTAAATTTTAATGAGAGGAAATAAGTTTTTCAATGACTTTTACTGTTGGTTTAAATATAACACCACTGTTTTAATAGTAATGTCACTTTATTTCCAATGAAGTGTGGCAACCATCCTGGTCACATCACCTTCCTTATTGCCCTGTTAAGTAAGGAACAGTCATCAATGATAGTGATCACTTGAACCAAACCGCAATCTTTGGGATTCTTCATGCTCAAAAGGAAAGATCACATCTCATCATCGTGATTAATAAGCCCAGACACTTAAGAAACACATTGCTCAAGTCAGAAACTACAGAAATGATGCTTGAAAGTAGAGACCTAGCGTGAAGCTGGGATAAATGAACCACATACACATGAAACTCACTCTCACATTAAGTTAACACAACATCATAAACACGATAACTGTCACTCACTCAGATCTGGAATTTCCCTCTATTCTGAAACCGGAAACTCAGTGTGTTCTCTTTCGTGGTTTGTCAAACCTGAGGTCAGGGTTAGGATTTTTTATTTTGAACACATTAAACACAAAGACCCATATTGAATCCATGTAAATATGTTTTGCCTCATTATTCCACTGTAGGTCTTGCCTCAAATATTTTGAAAAACTTAGCAATACTTACCTAAAACAGACTGAACAAATGAACACTTTTCATGAATTGAATTTTGTCATACTGAACTTAAAAGTTGTTTTTTTTTCATAATTCATATTAATTGTGATGACTAATCTGATCACGTTCCCGTCCTCTTTGCTACATGAAAAAGTAGAATAGTCACCAATGACAGTCAACATTGAAAGACATTACTCACTAACGCCTTTTGTGCACAAAATGACATTTTAGAAATATTGAATTGTATCAGCAGATAAACTTGCTATTTCCGATTGATCTGCTTTTATTATTCACTGTTATTAGATTATATATTAATAATTTTCCTACAGGGATAAATAAAGTACTGGTCTTTCTTTAGAAGGAATATCTTGACTCATGTGGGAAGCAATATCATAGACGTGAATAACATATTGCTTTTTTCATACACTACTGACATGCAGCCTAAACGTATAGTCACCGTGTGCAGTCAGACAAAAGCAAACCATTATCAGGAGAACGTCATTCCGACTTAAGGTTCTGCAACTGTTTGCTGACAAGTAAAAAGCTTAAAACTTTGCTGTGGATTCTGGCACCACGAGTAATGACGTAAAGTCATTAATGCATTCTATCTCTTGACCTGTTGTCTTTATGAAACCCCACGTTCATTCTGTCCCTCCTTTTTTTTCCTCCTCATGCTGTGGAAGAAGCAGGAGGTTTGTCTCTGCCTCTTTCAATACCTCCAACCTGCAGCTACAATCTGTCACGTCTATCTTGCTATCCAATTATCCTTCCTGTCTTGTCTATTTCTTTACTTTTCTCTGCATCCAACTTGCATTTAATTGAATTGCTGCATTTGTTTATACTTGTAGATTGTTCCTCCTTTTTTTTTCAGTTTAGTATTTCATTTTTATGGAGCATTTTTAGCTCCAGCCTGTAGTCACCACACAGAGCATGTTGCAGTTTTGCACAAGCATCCCAAACCAAATATGAAGTTTCTTCACATAAACCTATGACCTTATTTTTATTCAAAGCATAATATCTATAAATAGACAAAATCATCTTATGTTCTTGGCTTCATATATTTGCATCTACAAAGTATAACACCTTCTGTCCAACCAGGCAGTAGAACATTGAATGGCTTCAGCATCACAACAATGTGCAACTGCTTCACAGTTTTAAAATACTGTAAAGAGGCTGCTGCTTATAAGTGATTTGTCATATCATGCACATTTTAATGGAATCTCTCATTCACTAATCAACTATTTGATTCATGGTCAGTTTCCTTTCACTGATGAATTGCAACAGAATCCCGGTTGCTAATTTTTCTCAGGGAATGTTGTATGCACTTCTGTCAATGGTCCTCTGGATGGCGGTGTTTGCTGAAACGTTCATCATTCTGCCCATTACTCTGGTTTTCATTCTTCTTTTCCCCCTTCCTGGCTTTCACCTTTGTGGTTGCTTCTTCTGGTGTTTCAGGGAATCACTTTCGATGAGTTCAGATCCTTTTTCCAGTTTCTCAACAACCTGGAAGACTTTGCCATTGCCATGCAGATGTACAACTTTGCTGCACGCTCCATCGGACAAGGTAGGAGGAGTGACTGCCTGTCTAATACTTCAAATGCTGTATATTGCTTTATATTACTGTTGTTTGTAGGTAAACTAGAAGTGCAGACTTACATCTCTAGCAACAATGAGCAGATAGTATCAAGTGATAATATCTTAAAATATTTTTTCCTCATGCAACTGATATCTAACAGTAGTAGAGCATAATAAAAGCAAGTGACAGGGTTTTTTGGATAGCAAGTTATGAAACAAGTCAGATTGCTTTGTCTTTTTCAGCAATTTGAAGCCATGTATTTATTGCTTTACCTCTCCATTGATTTTTACATTTGGTGCTGTTGTGTTAGTGGTGTGGGAAAAGATTATGGATTAACATTACTGCTTCCTGCTCAGGTCTGGTCACTGGTGAAATCTTCACTATTCTTAACCTTTTATAACAGATGAGTTCGCGAGGGCGGTGTACGTGGCCACAGGGCTGAAGCTGACGCGTCACCTGGTCCACACCATCTTCAAGATCTTTGATGTAGATCACGACGACCAGCTCTCCTACAAGGAATTCATCGGTATAATGAAGGATCGACTGCACAGGGGAGCCCGGGTGAGAATCTGTGTGTGTGTGTGTGTGTGTGTGTGTGAAGAGCTGGCAGTCTTGAAATAAAAGGCTAGGGAAAACAATAGGAAAAGTTCAGTCTGGATTTGAAACTTTGCCCATACACAATCAGGAAAGTAACACGCTTCTACGTCATTACATTCAAAGCATCAAAATAAAGGGCACAAGATGAAAGTGTGTGAGATTGCATTCATGCTCCTCCCCAAGCAGTTTCCATAAGGCCATTGTCACTCACAGAACAACATGCAAATGGAAGAGATTCAAATGTTTCTTCAAGTCCACTCCAGTGGTTGGTGTAGGTGGAGAGGTCTTTTTCCCATTGATGCCACTGTTGGACATAATTTTGAGTCAAGCCTACACTCAATGTGTATATATACTGTACATACGGCCTACTTTATAAAGCTTTGGACAAAGAATAAAAAGAAAATATTATATTGTAATTTCTGCTCTATTACATTATTTACAAATTAACTGGATGATGTTGGATTATGAGTGTTTAAAGGGTTGAATCTTAATGTGCTGGACAGCATTTCCTCTCAACATGTGGGAGCGGATTCTTGTCTGAGAACACCCGCACTGAGTCACTCAACGTGGCGGAAAATCATCTCAACGTCATGCTGTTCTTACCAAGGAGGGACACTGCCCTCTAGTGGCAAAACATGTCACTGTGCATAAGCGTATTTATTCTTTAGCATTATCAATCTGGTTAAGAGACCAGCAGCAAAGGTGCAGCGATTTAAAGTAAAGCAAGGGGTCACATATGTTGGAGCTTTGAAGAGACTGCCTAGAAATAATCAGGTCCCTCATCAAAAGGGTCCAAGGAGAAGCGGCATGTGATGGGTGCCTCAAAATGAAGGAAGATACTTTATTGGTGGACAGGAATATTGACATTAGGTGTTATAAACTGTTTGGTGTAGTCGTACAGTAGAGGTGAAAGGTTTACAATAATAGCGAAATCTGATGAAAAGCATGCAGTAGTTGATGGAGTACAATGGGAAGCAGTGAATGGAACGCGTAATGGAGGAACAACCAGCATACACTTAACAGCACACAGCCAAAGTACAAGAAAAAGAAAACATTTAATGAGTGCAAAGTTGAGAGAGAACAGAATCTAAGACTCCTGATCACAATCCAGTCCAGTATGTGACTGGATTAGAAAACTGGTCCTGTAGATATTCTACAGTTAAGTAGAATATGTGAAATCTCAGCTTTGTACAGTATTTTATTAAATATGCTGCTTACATGACTAACTCACAATAGTAAAATTATTCCTCACTGTATGTCTTGCAGCTGCTTGCAGTTTGTCTTGAATATATAACACTAAGTGCCCATTCTATCATGGCTGCACAATCTTGGCTTATTAACACTCTTTTCACTCTTTTCTTTTCTCTGTTCCATCTTGCACTTCTCGTTTTGCTTGCCTCCTACCAACTCTCTTCTACTTTTCTCCTTTTCCTCCACCTTCTCTCATGGTGTCCGCTGGCTCTCAGGGCTATAAAGCTGTGGAGCGCGCCACCTCCTTTAAATCCTGCCTGAAGAAGGAGCTGGCAAGCAGATAAGTACCAACAATGATCAACAACACAGTAGTTAAATAATAAACAGGCCAACAAATAGAAAAAGAAATAGATAAAGAAATTATGTCTGACGGCCGCTGGCTTTCAGAAGGTCACTAAAGCATTTTTGGTGATAGTAATTCATTTACGGGTCATGATTCATGGAAGCTGTAGAAAAGTCTCTAATGGCTGCTCTATATTAAGTTGAATACCACTAATGTGTTCACTGTTGCCTCAAAAATGATGTTCTTTTTACAATTTAACCTTAAACGTCCCTATTTTTTACGTTTCACTGCTATCACATAACGCCTGGATCCCTTCTCACATCAGTTACTTACTTGTAAAACATCGCCCCAGAGCATGAAATAGCAGAGAGAAGTTCAGAGATATACAGGCAGGGTGTTGGAAGAAAAAAATGTGTGAAATGTATTTTACAATGTGTTTCTCTTATTATCGCACGACACAGTCCTATATGGGAATATGTAAGATAAGTTTAGTTTTTGGAGAGTCCTCGCTGACATAAGTGAAGAATATGCAAAGGGCTGGTGCCAGAAAATGACCTGAGAAGTCCCTGTCCACCACTGAACTGCCAAGAATAGACAACCCCCACATCAGAGGGTGGTTCATGGGCCAAAATAGGTTCATAACCCCTGAAACGAATGAATGCAAAATCTCACCAACAATGCTCCATCTTGTAACAAAACCATGCCAGTGAACAAATTTCTAGATCGTTTCCCCCGAAATCATTACATTTTGTAAAATCAACAGTGCCACTTTAGTTTTCAACAAGTGTACGATGATGCGCAAGTATGAACATTCAAGTGTGACAAAGCTGGAAAATTCACCCTGTAAAAACGCAAAAATAGTCAAGAAACAAAAAAAACTAACCCATATTGTGCTATTGTGAAGTGCTGATAGTGAAACAGTTGACTGAACCTTTGTGGGTTTTTTTTTAATAATGTCACTTTTGCTGCTTTAATGATGACTTTGCAGCTATTAATGTGACAAAAGGGCATTACGGTACAGTTTGCTGGAGAGAAAATGGTTGGCTTCTCACTGCTGAATGTGTTAATTTTTGATATTGGTCACATCTTAACATTATGTATAAATCATTTGATCAACCTCAACCCACATCAAAACGCAGTTTCAGCCATAAGGATGTTAAATTACAAAAGCAGAATCCAAATTTATACTGCATTGTGTCATTGTGTAATTTATGCTGTAACTTAAAAGAAGTCATGGTGACTGCTCTGTTTTTACCAGGTGAAAGGTCAACAGCACACTTTCTCCACCTGTGTTCGCTCTGAGGCCAGGAGACAAGTCCATCAGCTCTGGAAGAGGTTCAAGGAGAACACCTAAAAGAGTCAGCTGCCTGAGCTCCTAACTTTGTGTTTTAAGGGCAAGGGTTCAGCAAACAAGATAAAAGCTAAAGCATCACCATGCACATCTGACTGACTTCCACTGTGCTGCTAATGAGCATCATATTTTTTAATGCCTGTTTTATGCGTCATCTTGTTTCTCTGCTAGTCTTCCAAAATGTGATTTACAGTGTCCTAAGACAAAATAGAATTAGATTTGAATTTAACTAAATTATTTATTGTTAACATTGTTCAAGCAATTAATGAACTTCCACATCAATTGTTATATAATACATAGGTTATAACAATGAAAAAGCACAATAGCGACATAAAAAAAAATCATTATTGAATGATCTACATAAATAAATAACAGTAATCTAAAGTCAATTTGTCACATACTGTGGAACACTATAAAGTAGAGAATTTGCAAAAAAAAGTAAAGTAAAATCAAGATGTAATGTTTTCAGGCCAGCTCAATCATCTCAATCTTTATTTCTATATATTTTAATGGTTATGTTGCACTAACAGAATATGTAGACCCTATCACAGTTAATGCTATATTACCCTATACCACATATACTGTATATACATATTATCGTATTACTGCATCACTTTTGACTTCTTTGATGGTAATGTTGTAAATGAAGAAAGAAGAAAGAATGGGGGTTTCTCTCCAAAACAAAAACTTGTATTTCAATATTTTTTATCATGGGTGAATCCACTGTCTTGTTTTGTGTTGTGTTGTTGTGTTACATAGTTGCATGTTAAGATGTCTGAAATACACACGTGCCTTCTATTCATTCCTTGAGTCATGTAGCCACCAAACTATTTATTTAATTACTTTAAGCACTGTGTAGCTCTAAGCAACAACAGAACAATAAACAAGTCAAGTTATGAAGATATAAAATATATACTTTATTAAATATAATATACAAGTAGGCAATAATGATTGATTGGTAGCTAAATTTATTTTTATTTTATTTTATTTTATTACAATTATTCTTATATCTATGGAATCAACTGATGTGACGAATGGTTTGATAATGCATGAATAAACTATTTGAAAGCAAACGTCTAAGTGGTTGAATTCACTGACCCTGCGTAATGAGCCACTTTACGTAACCACTCAGTTGAGGAAGGAGTTCGTACAATTAAACGGTCGCCTGAAAACGTGGAGATACCTGCAGATACAGTTCATGTTAAACTTGCTGCACGCGGACGGCTCACTGGTAAGTAAGTTAACATTCTTAAAATGTCACCAATAAACAGACAAAATTGATTTAGCGATTTAGAAAAGCACAATACCGCTCTCCGTGTTTGTTCACGTTACTTCGCTAGGTGTGGTAAGACTGAAAGGTGTAAGAAACTCGAAGAAAATAATGACACACTAAGTAATATGTAATAACACACAATCACGACAAAGTATGCTCTATTTTGACGACTTTTACTTTTTTAAAGTTATTGTTTGTTCTCAGTTTAATTGCAATTGAAATGGGCGAAATGCTGGCCTCAAGTGCCGAATTCACTGAATTGCATACATGACGTCTGTTATGGAAGAAAGTTTAGAACGAACGTGTCTATATGTAATTCTGCGCATTTTTATCCGTTCTCATGTCAGTTTCACGGAGATGAGGCGTTATTTTTTCAACTTAAACATTTAATGTATTTTTAAAACGCATTGGTGACGTTAGTATTTTTCAGGGCGGAACCAGATAGTATTTCCGGTTTCCTATCAGGAAGAATGTTACGAAGGACACCCTCGCCTTGCTCAGTCCCCAAAAGACTTATTTAACTGTTCATATCTGCAGAGTTAACGAATTTATTACATTTCCTGCACTGAAAATGTATAACATTTAAATTTCATTTATTGAGGCATACTTTATTTTCATATTTCATTATTAACAACAAAAGTGATGCTTCCGCAATGCATTGTGGGATTAATTTAATCGTAACATTAAAATAATGTATTCGAATGGAGGTTGGTTGTTGTTGTTGTGGTTGGTTTAATGAGGCATCGGGTTTCTTGTTGTTATATATATACTCCCATAGAACAATGGCTGTATTATGTTACTGTACAGAAAAACCATAAGCCACAATGACTTTCCCGTGAATCACCTCCCAGCCTCGGAAAATTTACCGGCAAGACTATACTTTCAGGGATCATTTCTATAGTTCCTGACTTGAGAAATGCTTTTCTAAAGTGTTGGTCTCACTAACCACGATGATGAGTCGTGATATTTCCTTCTGAGCGCGAAGCGGATAGCAAGTAATGATTCATTTCATACGCTCGTTATCATTGATGACCGTTCTTTGCTTCTTAATGGAGCACTGAAGGAGGAAATATGATCAGAGTGGTTTGTGTCATACATGTGGAAAGTAAACATTGAGTTAGCATGATAACGAGTTATAGCTCAATATGTCATGGTAGAAACAGCAAAGTAAATAATAGTGACATCTGCTGATCAAAGCTTTCAATGATTGTTTAAAAGAGGAGAGTCAATTGCGTAGTAATAACAGATTTTTTCCGAATAGATCTGGGCATCGGCATTTAAATCTCATTTTGACTTATTTTGGTGTAGAATTGCCCCTAATTTTATGCTCTCCATAATCATGCTGTTGTTAGTGTATGAGTTTTTTATTTTCATTTTTATAATGATACTGTGGTGTCCGACCACAATGGATTCCCAATTTTGCTGTCGTCTGTTCTATAACTTCAAAATATTGTGTTGAGCTGCAGCCAGGATACCTGCTTGCCTGAAAGAGACAGAATAACCTTAAGCAAGAATGACTTTCCTGTGAATGGAGTCCCTGTGTTAACCAGCATCAAAGTAAGACTATACTTTCAGGGATCAAATCATTAGTTGTGTAGAATTTACAATAATGCATGGCTGACATTGATTGTTCTTCTGGGAAGAGATATGTTTTATAACTTCCAAACAATGTGTTGGGCTCTAGCCAGAATACCTGCGAACTTTAAAGAGGTAGAATAACCTGAAGCAAAAATTTATTATATTTCTTGCACTAAAAATGAAAAAAATTTAAATCTTATTTATTGAGGCATACTTTATTTTATGATTTAATTATTAACAAAAGTGATTGCTTCTGCAATGCATTGTGGGATTAATTAAATCGCTCTGTAACATTAAAATAATGTATTCAGATGGAGGTTGGTTGTTGTTGTGGTTGTTTTAATGAGACATCGGGTTTCTTGTTGTTATATATACAGAATATACTGTATATATGTCTACTCTACTAGACAGACAGCTGTTTTATGTTACTGTACAGAAAAACCGTAGGCAAGAATGACTTTCCTGTGAATGGAGTCTCTGTGTCGACCAGCATCAAGTTAAGACTATACTTTCAGGGATCATTTCTATAGTTCTTGACTTGAGAAATGCTTTTCTAAAGTGTTGGTCTCACTAACCACGATGATGAGTCATGATGTTCCCTTCTGAGCAAGAAGCCGATAGCAAGTAATGATTTACTTCATACACTTGTTATCATTGATGATTGTTCTTTGCTTCTTCATGCAGCATTGAAGGAGGGAATATGATCAGAGTGGTCTGTGCCATACATGTGAAAATCAGTTTACACAAGTTGTAGATAGTTTGCAGTGTGCATTAATATTTACATGGTTGGTACTGTCAAGCAAACTTCAGTAACATCTGCTGGTTGAAGCTCTCAATGACAGCGTCAAAGAGAACTATCACTTCTGTAGTAGTAACAGATCTTTCCAAAAACACATAAGAGCATGCATTCAAATCTCAGCGTGGTTTATTTTGGTGTAGAATTGCTTCTAATTTTATGCTCTCAATTATCATGTTGTCATTAGTGAATGAGTTCCTGTTACACAGTTTGAGGCTAACTTCAAGCATTTTTATAAGAATACTGTGGTGTCCGACCACAATGGATTCCCAATTTCGCTGTAGTTTGTGCAATCACTAGGACGGAAGGCTGACTTTGA
>OMNV01010815.1:0-40047 GCA_900303265.1 Brotula barbata | reverse complement strand
AGATTAATAATAATAAGAGTAATTACAAAAGATGAAATTCTGAGTCGCTGGAAAAATTATATCTGTTGTTGTGCTGTTGTTGTTGTTTGTTGGTTAATTCAACTGTTATTGACATTTAAAGGCAAAAATGACTGGATCCAATTACAGCCATATTGCAACATGCATCATAGAATGCATCAATCGGCCTGACTTTGGTCATTTGGATTGGAATTGAATGATGCCCCAGAAGAAACTAGTCCGATACTGGGCCGGCACTGAGCCAGGATCATAAGGCAGGACTCGGCATAGACGAGGGGGGGAATGAAGACCGACTGGTAAATTTAGAGCTTCATCCAGCGGATCAGCTCTGAATTACAGCAGCTCAATCTGCCGATTCCTGTCATGCTCATTCCTAAATAAGATCCTGGCATACCTGGCCTCCTCCACCTTTGACCCCAGTTCATCATATTGACAAAGGGGTTGAGAAGAACTGACACATTCAGAATAAAAAAATCTGAAAGACAATGAGTTGCTTTGTAATATACAACAAAGGGAGTCAGCCAAAGGGGTTAACAACCAGCTTCCAAAAATATGAATTGTTAATAAATAGAGACATTATTGTATTCAGTATAACTGGAAGGCCCGGATACACATTCACACATGTTTATACATACATATAAACATCTCACACTCGTTTACACGCGGAGAGTCCTACGTGAATGCGCAATCTGGACGGAAAAGAACAATGCGACAGAAAACAAACAGAAATGTTGTAGTTCTTACCAATGTATTGTTGCGGTCAAGCTGTTCTGCAATGTTGCTCTCAAGTCTTGTGAGCTGTTCCAGAGTCCATAGTGGTAAACCCTAGTCCAGTACGTCTGGAACATCTGGAGAGCTTGTTCCTTTTGACTGGATCGGCTCGAACTACAGCAAAAGCAGTTGTTGTTGCTGTTTGATAGTCTGCATTGTGGTCAGGATTTCATACAGAGTTTCCTTAATGTACAGATACAATGTAAATCTAGTTTTACCAAAAAAAAATTATTACCATGAAAATGAACATTATAATCAATAATCTCAACCATACTGGTAGTCTCACAACCAAGTCTGCATCTATATTCGAAGGCTGCATATAAAATACAGATAGAATAAGCAATGGAATAATTTGTATTTACTAATACTCGTACAAATTAAGGATTTTTTTTTTGCAACAAGCAGGTCTATTTTCTGCTGTTTCTTTATTACAAGCAAATTTTGCTATTCAAAAATCTTACCCAAATACTTTAAAAACACAATTATGATATCATAATGCCTAGTAACCTTTAGACATTTATACTTTATGATGTCATGCATGTGTGAACGCATGCAGCATCACCCATTTTCAATCTGCAAGTCAAATACGAAGCAGTACATTTCAGTGTCGACAAGCCCGGCACGATCCATTTCAGTCTGGATATTTTATAGATTTTTAGCCGGCAACACGCCAGTATGGTGTTGATCTCGAAACAGCTACAGGAGGAGACAACCAGTGTGTCTGTCTCTGTTCAGACAGATGGATGGCTTTTTAGCACTGGAAAAAGTGTCTAAACAGTTCAGTTATATAGACATTTTACAGGAACATAAATACAATTTATAAATGGATTAACTCACTTCCAAGAGAGGCCAGCAACCATCAACAGGTGACTCAGCCTCTGTGTGTTTGACTGCGCAAAATAAAGGAGAGGGAAGAGGAGAGGAGGGAAAAGGGATAAAGGGGTAAAGCTTCCTACTTCATTTCTCTGACTACCATTTTCACGTAGCAAGCCAGTTAAGCCAAGCTACCTTAGCTATGTTACATTTCGGGGGAGACACGATCAATCATTTTACATACATTATAAGGGTAGCATTTGATAGAATAAACTCAGCTGCTTGCCGTGCAAAACGGCCTTTTCACATCAGTAACTCATTAATAATTCAGGATACCACAAGAAAAGACATAACAAGTTTCAGATTTTCTAGATTTATGTTTTTAAAATGTCATAAAATCCATTATAGTAACCCTCTTTTTTAACCTAGTGCGAAAATGCATATTTCAACATATTTTGTATTGTCCTATTTGATATTATGTAATCTTTTATTTACCCATCACAGAACCATGGAAATTGTGTGAATGGAAGAAGACACTATGCTATTTCTAATTTGCCTTTAAATCATTTTACATTGATTTACTCAGGATGCACACTTATATTATGGGTATGTTTGGGAATTTCACTAGTATTTGGAATTAAATCCAGTAATTTGAAAATGGACTCACTGGTGTCACCTTAGAGTTTAAAATGAGAAAAGTTCCTTTATCAGTATTGAGTCTTGAAAGAACAATTTCTCTTCAGTCATCCACATTTTAACATCTTGGACTTATTATGCACTGTTTCCGCTGTCCTTCAGTTTAATCATAAATCAGTTGTCACATTATAAATCACTATTTGTTTTTCACACCTACGTCTGACCCTAGACCATCAGATGACAGGGGTTCTCCTTTACAGATTTTCCATCTTTTTACGGTCAGTTTGAGATTCATTGCTCTGCAGGCCTGCAAAGTCCTTGGAGATGCTGTGATGTTGTGTATTTCATCTGTCCAAAACATCTGTCTGGACTAAACGAGTGTCAGTATCTGGAAACAGCACGTTATTGCTCGATTTTAAATTCATTTAGCTGTATCTAACCCTTTCCATGCAACACTGCGGCATACCTGTTTGAATCCAAATATTATTCAGCATGATGAATTCCAAGAAAATTCCACCACTTTGATGGAGTTCACAATAATCCCATGCTTACATAACAATTTAACAGGTTGTCGGATTGAAAGACTTGCACTCCTACGTTAATGTACTCAATTATAGGACAAATTTTCAGTCTGTGAAACCGGCCATAAAACAGCCAAGTTGATATATCAACTCCTATTTTAACGACACAAACTTTGTTTTACTTTGATCCCCACTGTATTCATTTATAACTGCCTGTAATAATTTATCAAAATAGTTCTGTGCTTCAGGCCTTTCTTACCGCTCTGCTTTACTGATACAAATCTACCTGAAACCATCCATCTTTATGACAGGCCAAGGTCAAAGCCTGCACAGTTAAATATTATGTTAAGAATGATATCTGCCAACTTTGAGATGCCGAGTCAAAACATTTCAATTACTGTTTTACAAATTAAATTGGGGAATGATTAAATCCTCTTCAGATATTCCTGGTTTCTGTTTTTTTCTGTGTTTCTTCAGGTTCTCACAAAGACACATCCACTATGTCTTCTTTCATTTGCTTATGAGACATTTTATTTCAAATCAACATTCATTTTTCTGAGGGAACACCTATGTGGATGTTTATCTGTCATCATCAGCTTCTCTTTAGATGATTACAGACAGACTGGATCCCCTGGATGATTGACACAAGGAGTCAATCATCACAAGTGTCATGTTTAGAGAAGCACAATGTACAGAAACCATACAAGAAATTCACAGAGTGGTCTGGGAGACTGTGACGTGTGTGTGTGTGTGTTTTGGAAACGACGAGCACCATATGCTCATTATTCTGCCCCTGGATGGTGGATTTGTTCCTCCCTGGTTTGCTCCTGAAGGATCTCTTTGGTGTTTTACAAGTGGACATCACACGGTGCGCGCAGGAGACAAGCAAATCTCCAGGGACCCCTTTCAATTTCAAGAACCCTGAACAGTTCCAAACAGACTTCTAGGAACCAGCAACCAGTAGCTTCCAGTGCAAACAGGCTGAGAGTTCTTGTCTCCTTCCCTTCCTCAATGTTTTTAAAGCTAGATTGGCCCCCTTTATGAACCAGTCTTTGACTTTGTGTCAACACGGATTCAGTCAAGTTTCCTTCCTTCTCTGTGCCATGCCAGAATACATACAAAGGCCTTAGAATCATTTCCTATTCCATAACCTCTCACAGATAATTTGGCCTTGCTTGTGTAATAAAAACCATCCCGACCCAAGGACGGAAACCAGAGCCCTGCCTGAAGTCATTTGGTGGTATATAATAAGAATTATTCCAATATTGACTTTCTGAGTCCGTTTTATGATGTATGTAGGTGAAAAGTTTAGGTACATAAACTTGGTCCATATTAACTGACAGTGCTTCATAAAAAGCATTCAAAGGATTTGAGATTCGCTTTAATAATGTCAACAGTTTTAGTACTGGGAAACACGGGAATTATATTGTCAGGAATCACACGACACACTTGTGTTGCTTACGTCAGTGATAACCACAAAACCCCCCGAGAGACAGATGTTTCAGGAAAATGAGTGGGCGTATAGCACCCACACCACAAAGCCCCACAGCACACGATCCGTCTCTGCAGCTTCTCCCCCAGAGGAAGCAAATACGTTGGCCTAACATAAAAGCTGACAGGTATAATTTGAAAATCCACCACAAAACCTGATGGGCAACTGCCAAAGGGGCCCTACAAAGGTAGTGGGGTGATCCTCCATTGATGATTTGGCCTACTTCAGACAACTCAAACAGAACAGGCAATGAGTTATTGTGCTGTTAAGAAAACTGTGACATCAAAGACCATGCTGCGACAGCATCCCTATGTACACAACGGTCACATTATGCTAACAAAGTTTGCTGCAGCATTCAGTTTTCCTTCCCCATCCAGTCCACTGACGCATTCTGACAAGATGGGCAATAAACAGGAAAGTGTATTTTGAGACAAAACGCTGCTGTTGTAAATGTATCAAAACATAAAGTACAGTGTTTTATTGATTGAAACGTAAAATAAATCATGCTCTGCTTTCGTTAGTCGTCACCAGATGTTTGCGGCGTTTATGCCATTATTTCACATTTATTGTTTAAGGTCTCCTGTTCACCATATTGTCTCATGTCAGATAAACTGATTCCATGACAACACCCTGAGTTTCCATGTATGATCTCAGACTTCAACTATCGTTTCATAGCCCTTTTACGAGAAGGTGGGGGTCAGGAATTTAAGACCCTGGATTTGTTCGGAACGCACCCTGCACAGATCCCCAGTCTATCCTAGGGCTACTCATAGAGACAGACACTCCCATTCACACCTATGCCCAATTTAGATACTCACCTATGCTGCATCTTTGGAGGTTGGAGGAAACCTGAGTACCGGCAGGAAAGAACATGCAAACTCAGATGTCACACACAGAAAGGACCATTGGGACCAATACTGGACTCTCCCTGGGTGCTGGTGTGTGTGTGTTTACTTGCCCATGTGTGTGCTGCCCATTGCTCCTCATAGTTAGGATGGGCAGAAAATTAAGTTCCCATGTGGATCAAAACAGTACAGTTCCTTTCTTCTTTTCAACCAATGGTGCCGGCCCCCTGGTGGTGATAGGGGGTACCTCAGGTGGTCTGTGACAATGACAGAAATGTCATTTCAATGCCAGAAGCATATGCGGTACAATGAAACATTATCCTGTGAGCCAAGTAACGCCACCCGTTGATCTTCTACACCAACTGCTGAGATGTCGCTGCAGTGGAGTCCGCTCTAACAGCATGCGTGTGCTTGCAGACTGGAGTAAAAGGCATCTGGTCACCACATGGTGCACCCTTTCACCGTTCAAAACAGGATATTTGTTGATAACTAATCACCACATTTCATTTATCTATCTCGTGATGCCGAAATGTTTACTCTCACATCTCTATCTCCTGAATCTGCGCTCTTTATCAAATCACTTGAAGTTCCCGCTTGTCCTCTGTGGTTTCCGGAACCCCGCTGCTATTTAAACCTCACATTTAGATGTAAACGCAATGACATATGGATGTCATTTGGCATGAACTGAGGATCTCACTCATAGCTATCCAGGAGCAAATATAATCCATACAACCAAGGCACGCAAGTTTACGGTTCACTTCAATTTTATGTTTGCTTTTGTGTTTGAAAATGGAGTTGCGGCTTAATGTAAATGAATGCTTTGATATTTAATTTCTTAAATGGATAAATATGTTGTACTGATCAAAGCGGGCTGACAAACTTTTATAGTGTACCCAAAGAGAATCCTATCTGCAGCTTCAGCACCATCTGCGATCCATCCATTATCGATATTGCTTATCCATGCTTTTTTAGCTATTGAACTCGGCACTTCAGAGTTCAATAACTTGGACAGTCTTACTCCATCACTCCATCAAAATAGAGACCTCAGCTGAACCAGAACATTCATTGCATCATATGGGATTGAGTGTTTTTCAGGCTATGGGACAAAAAACAGATCTATTTCAATGCGTTTTAATACATCCGATGTTATATTTCCCCCGAGCACCTGGGCGTTACTTTCATGTCTGCACAATAATGCGGTAGAAGAAGATGCTGGAGCAGGATGGGAATACAGACTATAACATATCAGAGTTAAAGCTTCTGCTCATCCTGTCTAGACTTCAATCCCAGCATGCACTTGGCAGGGACAGACGGATCTCCCGTTTGTAATCATTATCAACTCAATGTATCTATGGAAAAATATAGAATGGAATGCACTGAATGACTGAACTAACACACACACCTGCTTCGTGAGTTATAGGGGTGTCAGCAAAGGAGACTATCCACTAAATCACACGCAGCCTGTGGTCTCTGTACAGGAACAGGAGGTTTTTTACTCAGATGACATCACCCTGCATATTCTTAAACGACAAGTAGCTATACTGTACAGTAAGTCTGCATCCTGTTTGCATATACTGTATGTGGCAATGTTGTTACCAGGATGCAACTTGAGGAGGGGCATTTGGGCAGCTGAATTCAATATGAGCAGAAATCACCAGAAAATCCTTCTAATGAGAAGTAAACCCCTTCAGCTTCCACGGTGAACACAATGTAATGTGAAACACTTCTTAAACTTCAGGGTGAAGGAACGGACAAATACATGGAGAAGGAATCCATGGAATGTCCTCCAGGGCAAGAATTTAGGAGAATATCCCTTTAAATCCTAACTTCACCACTGACGGAGGATTCAAAACTACAGTGATGTCACACTAAAATGGCAAAATAATTTATGGATGGAGAAAACCATCAGTTATTTCTTTGAAGCCTGTGTAAATTTGAGGCTCGTTTTGACTTAAGGAGTGTTATTAAAAATAGAAATTAAAATTTTTATTTTAGGTATAGCTGGTATCTGGAATATGCTGTGAAGTGCACTGCAAACAAAAATAAAGCCAAAAATATGTTGAAGGATGTTGGACATTATGCATGCATGAATTGTAATTTCACTTCTATGATATAGACTTTTCAGTGTACTTCCATCCATCCTTCCATCCATCTTACTATTTCTAATGAGTTCAGGTAAATAATTTCAGTTCTGGAATTCTAAATCATGAGTCAAAGGCCTACTGTGTGAAAAATCTATGTAATCTGAGTAAAATTTATTAAATCACTACTATTCTCCCTCCCTGCTAAAGAATCTCTGTGCTCACTGAGTGTAACCAAGACACTTTAGGTCCACCTGACAAACAGTAAACAAACATAACAGAATCGTTCATTCCTTTATTGATATCTTTGTCAGTACGAGTTCATTGTACAATATCCCACTGCATCTTTATAAATTTCAAGAATTTATCTAAACCATGGATTATTTCAGATTGGCGAGTTGATTGGTGTGGCAGGATAACTAAGGTTTGGATCTGACCTTTTCGAATTGCTCAAGAGAAGCTTAGCCCTGTATCCAAATCATGGTGATAAACAGTGCACAACTATCATGGGACTGAAAAGCCAGGTTAAATACAAAACTGTGAGTCTAATCTGTGCCGCTGGATGACAAAATCAAAGCCAAACTAATGGCTCAACAGACCTCAGTGCTTAATGCCAGTCTGGTGACCGGCAACTTAAATCTGTGACCCGACTCCACCAGACTCGGAGCACAAAATGGTTGTAATCAGCAGCAGTGTATGACAGCCTGCAATTTAACCCGCAACTGTGGGAAAGGGATCTTTAGTGTTATTTCTATTGTTCTTTTAATCAGGTATATATTGTGGAGATGAGAGATAACTAAACAATAAAAAGGCTTTGACCGTTTGATCCCCTGGCCAACTCATGAATAATAATTTAACACTGATTGTAAGGAATTAGGATGGAAACAGAAAGAATGACAGAACAAGGACCCATATTTAGAATCCAAAAGAAATAATTTTGAAAGAGACCTACCGTGCCATACTGTGTGAATATATGAACACGTTTAATCCAGGACCATGGAAAGTCCTGAAAAGACAGCCCCTCCTGGTTCCGACAGTTATGTCGAGCTCTACTTCACAGCTCCGGAAGGAGGCAGCTTGCAGAGAAATGGAAGTTACAGTAAATCCATGATTAGAGCTATTTTCCGACCTCCATTCATTCAACATAATGGTAATTTAATCCATATATCTGTGTACTTGCCTGGAACGCATGCACCCACACACACACAGAGATTGGAAGCCCAAACCCTCACACCTTTGATCTTCACATTTGTTTCTCATTTCCACTCTTTAGTGAGAGACTTCAGAGAAAAATTTGCACATAGGCTCTATAAACTCTGACAGTTTAAGGGTCTTGTGTTCTTTTAGGTTAGCAGGACATCACCTCTTATTTTGCCCAAATTGTGTACATATTTGCTACATTTATGGTTTCAGTGTGATGACTCCTACCGGGAAACCGTCGTTAGAGAATAGCAGGTAGCAGTTTAACTAATCATGATAAATGCACATCTTGAAGCACTCAAAAAGTTGAAAACAGTTTAGCAATAGACCTGTGATACCTGGGACGGGACATATGGCCAAGAGAAAGGCAGCAGATAAACATTTGTAGTTAACCCTGTCGCCATGACTCCAAGTAAAACAGTCAAACGCCTGTTGACACTTGCGTAAAATTATGGGCTATTCTCACTTTCCCATATGATGAACTCTTTCTTGTCCCTCAGGTTTTGACTGCAAGTTCAGTTGCTCTCCTTGTAAACTACAGCTGGTGCACACGGCCAGCGTGTGTCCCAGGATGGTTTTGATGCCGTACATACCAGAGCATCAAAGGTTTTTCATCCTGCACTAGAGACAGGGTGGTGATTGGACGCAGACACCTTGAAACTGTGATGACAGTCAAGATAAACTGCAGAATATGTTTTTTTTAGCATGAACAAAACTTAAAGCTGCCCAGACATCTTTCACAAAACAACAAAAACATATGAAAGACCAATAGTTTAACCCCTAAAACACTGGTAAATGGGTCCACTTCATGGCAAACAGTTCAATGTTATCTAAAAGATTGTGGATTCATTTATGGGTCTTTTCACATTAATAATGAATTAATAAAGAATTCGAGGTAAATAAATCTTAATAATAACTCATAGTTTTTAAAGTGACAGCATTTTTAAATTTCCCTTAAATTTCTTTTATCTTTATTCTGGGTGTATTGGGCACCATTTTGTACAGATCTACCCTGAATGGATCCCAACAAACTTGGGGATTTTCACCACAATTTAATATAAAACTTAATGGACACAGTGCTGGTTCTCTGATAATTTAAGAGACTAAGTATTACTCTTGTAAAAAAAAAGGTATCAATGACATGTTTACCACATTCTCTCTTTCCACGTGGCATGTCCTAAAAACTTTCTGCAGAATGAACGTGGCCTGTTTTAGCCTCTGGATTGTTGTGCAACCGGTTGATCGGGCACCTGTGTCAAAATTCACAAAGGCGATGAAGAGATGTCCACACGCAAACAAACTTGCGCGCACACACGCACATTTACATTTTCCTGTTTTGAGAGATCCCTGTTAAAGATTAGAACGTAATGTAAATCAAAACAAACAAAACTGCCTTTTAGGGGGATTTTGTGGTGGACATAAAAGAGCTAAAATAATTTTTAATAGGAAATATTAATTTATTTAGTATTATTTTGAAAACATCATATCTTTCAAATGGGACATAACTGCACAACAACATAACATCTCAGTACAGATCAAACCCGATGTTTCAATTTCACCATTCCTACACGTTCAGCAAAGCACACAACATAGTGATAGCAACAAGTGTGAAGTAAGTCGTGGTGTGAGGGAAATCCAAGTGTATTAAATACATATTTATAACAGTGTCTGACTGAAATATTTAAATCTGATAAACATATCTATTATTTCTTATTTTTACAGATCACCTTTTGGTAAGCTATCCCTTTAAACCTAAGAATAATAATCGTGATGACTGTTATTTATATAAATCTTTTATAGTGCAACTGGATTTTTACATATATGTGAACTACGACTCGATATTAATATCCCAACATGAACTCAAAAACAAGTTCAGTCAATGCCAAACAACTACATATGCATTACATACATGTGTGATTTCAAACAGTAGCTCTGAGTGAGTAACAAAAACTGTTTAAGTCCTACGCAAAATTGACGGAACTAAAAGCTACACAAACACATAAAAAAAGAAAGCAATGTGAACAAAATTCAAGGCACTTAAAATTACGCATGAGGGGAATTTACAGAAGAACATTGACAACATTCCACCAGATTAAGTGTATTACACGAGGAATCCGAGATAAGATCCAAGACAGACTCAGCGATCGAAAGGCACCTGTGTCTGTCTGAAAGTAGTAAATCCCAATCCAAGCAAACAATGCATTCCCATTCATCCGTAAAGTGCATCACAAGGCCCTGTGCAGGCCAAGTCTGAAACAATTTAAGATATAGCTGTTCTCATTGAAAAGTGATAACTATAGCTACACAGTACATGTGACAGCCTCAGCTCCCAAGGTCTATTTGGATCTCAAAATATGGCTTTCAGGCCTAAGGGCAGCCTTGATACAAGAAGGCCGACTGGGCTCTAACAATTGCTTAAATCACTACATTCTTCCTGAATTGCTCCATTTAGGAAAGTTTTGAGTTGCTTCATTGAATAAGGCAACGGTGCCTCTGAAACCTGTGTTATTTCCATACTGCGTCATTTTGCCTTGTTAGAATCCCAACTTTTAGACTTGGATCAGCCCAAATAAACATCACTTTGTTTTTGAACGGTGATCCTCTGCATTCCGGGGACAAAAAAGCCTATGTTAATTAAAGGGATTCTGGTGATTTACATCCTGCTGGTGAATGACACCATCCGGCATAATGTAGCATTTGAGTGCCTGAAGATTAAACAAGTCATGAGACATGAGCTTGTTGTACAACTGACACAAACAGTCTACACCTGGCAAAATAACATGGAGGTCTGCTGTTGTGTATCTAAATATGCTTTCACTTTAACCAGAGGCAGAGCCAGTGTCTAGAGAAGCATCCCACAAATATATGTATGTAAAATGGAGATCATGGAATGTAGAATGGGAACGATATGATTCTTATCTGTATTAACCATTTGACGCCAATTATTTTTGTTAAAAAGCCACATCAGGCGCTGACTTGTTATTACTGTTATTTTACAGTCATTTGAAGAACTTGGTTGACTGCTAATGATGCATGGCACTGAAAACTTGGGGGAATGTAAGCTTTGTAACTGTTTTTTTTGACGGGTCTGTGCCTCCAAGACCTTGATCGCAGTATGGAACAATGATTTAGAGGCATGAGTACAAAGAGCGCCAAGAGCAAAGACAAAGATCGCTACAGGTTGAGTTTTCTCTTCACTGTAGCCACAGCGAGGTGTTCCTTCATTGGTTTGAAAAGAGAGCCTTTCGTCAAAAATATGGAGCCCTAAGGCGGTGAACGTCTATAGAGAATGAAGGGGTGGTTCAGGTTCTCTGTGGATTGTCACAGTTGTTCAGTCATCACACCATCCAATATGGCAAATCTACAAATGAGCTTTTTTTGGTCAAGAGGCCAAAGTCTGGCTCTGTGAAAGTTGGGTCAATGCGACCCAATTTGGTAGCTACCTCCAAGATGATCTCCAAGTGATCAAGGGCTGGGAAATCCACATATTATGATAGAGGTCAACTTGAGGTTTCCAAAAGTACATCCACTTAATTCCAGATGTAGCTCTTATATAAAGTTGCACAAAGTGCCAGGTAAAATACCCCAAAGCTCACTGCACAGGGGGATATCTGCTGCACGTGGTAAAAAAAAAAACTGTCTCCTTTAATTTTATCCACAGATCTTTATCCGTGGACCAAAACAGAGTTTAGGGAATGGTCAGGGAACAGAGGGAAAGGAGAATGGAAATGTAAGCAGAGTATTAGGGGTCGGAGAATAAACCAAAAACGGGCATGGAAGAGCAGTTCAACTTGGGGTGGGATGGATCACAGACAAAGGAGGAACTGGGGGAAATGCGGTCTTGGTTGCCAGGGACGAGGAGATGGATGAGAGAGGAAAGGAGAGGAGGACAATCCCTGCTGTTTGCTAGTGCTCTGGGTGTCCGTGGTAAAGCTGGGTGACTTGGATTACTGGAGGAGAGACGCTGAGCGATGGCCCACACCAACAGGCAGAGGATCTCACTGGCTGGACCTCACACCTGCCACTGGAGACACAGCGGGTGATATATATGTTAAACATTTGCCTGACATGAGCTGAAATGTGAGAAGTGCACATATTAGAAAAATATTAGGAAAACTGCGAAGGAGAAATGTTAGAACAGCCTAAATTGGAGAAATCCAAAGACAGAGAGGACATGTTATGAAAGCCACAACAAGTTACACTTTCACCTATATCACTGATCCTTCCCTCCGATTCTCCCACCAACCATTTTCTATGAAAAAATGCATTACTGGCTTTGATGACTGTTCTACTGCAATATACAGGCATGTGGCAAATGTAAGGAAGACCAACACAAACTGTGTTAGCCAGGTGAGACAGAGACCGGTCTCTTCCAGGACAATGCTCCCATCACTGAGACACGAGGGATCACAGAGTATGGTTTGATGAGTATGAAAGAGACACCACACTCAGGCTTCAGACCTACCTAACACACACACACACACACACACACAGCAGAACAGAGTTCACTACAGTGAACACACACTAGTGTTGGGGACAGATCATTTTCGGAACACTGACTCATGTCTGTGAAGGTCCTCAGTCATCCAGATCATGGTTATCCAAGAAAGGTTATAGAAGATACTAAAAGATGTTGTAAAGTATGGCTGCTATTGCTTAATTTCGTGACAATTAAGAGATCCTACGTTTTGTTAGACGTTTTTGGTCACTCAGGATCTTTCATTTTAAGAGTATTTTTAATAACTTTTAAAGATACCAGTCTTGGCTTTAAAAACTCATCTGTGACCTGTGGTCCAGTTTCAAATCCCTTGCAGGCCCTTTATTGTGGAAGTTTCTAAGTGAGATGGACAGGGGCACAATCGCCATGGCAGAGTCATGAGATAAGCTCCTTGCAGCATTTCCTGAATCGTGTGAACTGAAAGTGAAATGACCCCAACTCTGATAAACGCCCTAAACACAGACCCCCATGCTACAAAACGGCACACCACTTTAACAGGACGGTGGGAAACAGTGAGATGCACGTTACTGGGTAAGAATGAGAGAAAGACTGCACGCTATAGGTTTAGCCTGAACGGCTGATGTACAGTATGAAGTACCTCACATGTTACAGGGTTCTTTTGTCAGATTGGGGCAGCACTGCTGTGGAAAATGAGGGCAAAAACACAGGAGGGAAGGAAAACATTAAAAATTAAAAACAATAATAATTAAAAAAGCGACCTAAAAGATGCAAAGGGTGAAAGTAATTCATCCATATACTTTTCAAACCAATGTTGTATTTTGAAAATAAAAAATTAAATATTTTAATTGATTAAAAGAAAAGGAGAGTCTTGGCCACATTTGGGTCTGAATTCATTAAAAGAGAATTCTGAGATGTGTAGCTCCTGATATTAGGGTGCCGGTAAGATACCACCACCCAATCAACAGGATCATTTGCATATATGCACACTGTCAATTTTCTGCATTGCAAGTTATATAGTTAGTTATATTAGTGTAACATTATCAGACAGAAAAGCTGATAAATTGGTACTTAATATTACTAATGGGTTAAGGGACTGTTTGATTTTAGAAGAGGACCCATGAACCAAAAGAGTTGTATTGATTGATTGTAGAGAAAGGTCGATTAATGGAGATGGATGATTGAAAGAAGTTTTTTCTTTTTTTCATGACATTGTGAAATATAGTGAGTCAATCAAGAACGGGAAAAATGAGTCACGATGCAGGAAAGGGCTTAGAGCGGCAAAATCTAAACAGTCATGTTTTAACGTGTGGTCTACATTTTGCTCTTAAATATAATTATTATTGCCATAATAGAACTGTAATAAGAACAATAAAGTCTGACAGTGGAAACAATCAGTAGCGCTTATCAATGAGCACTGGAAACAGAGATCAATCCTTCTTCCTATGTATGTAATGTGATTACTTGGTTCAGGGCAGGGCAGGAAAAGCTCTTATAGCTCGGGAAGATCAAACATATTCATATTGATACCACATTGAGAGTAGTTACGTCAAAAGAAATTCATTTGATACTAGATTGAAAAAGTCTTACATGCAACCACAGCTGTCAGCAGCTTTCCTTTCTGAACCTGATGTAATGAACTGGACACTAACAGCACTTAGCTCGCTGTGGTCACAGGTTTGATCCGTCTGATGAGTGCAGCTAGTATCATTTACAGTGACTATGTTTCTTTGAGCTAAATAGATTCATTTAGCAGACATTGCATAACCGTGCCTTCAAGCTGAATCACTTCCTCCAATCTTAACCGACAGTGAGTCAATAGTAGAGAGAGTAAGCAGCGTAGTGGGCTTGGGGCTTGTGGCCCCATTATTTGTTTTAGCACAGGTTTAACTTATAGCTATTTGATAAAATCTATGCTTCCATAACTGTGTTTTGCCTCTTTCGTTTTGGTGTCACATCTCATGTGTTACCAGGTGTGTTTGCATGGCTCTATGTGTGTGTTGTTACCCAGTGTTGTCAGGCATGTCCTGATCAGCCTCTGCTACGGACGACTCCACATCTGCATCTGTGCTGCTCACACTGCTCTGAGCTGAGAGTCTACAAGGAGACTCTGGATTCACAAACTCCCCACTGGTCCCCAGGGACAGACACACAATCACACAAAGACAATTTTCAACAACAGAGGTAACTCAGATTATCTAGTATGTTGCAGTATGTAGCATGACATCTATGGATTTGTGTGTGTTTGTGTCTGCTGACTTGATGCGCTTCTCCAGAAGTAAGATGGCCTGTTCCCTGTCATCCAGCCTCCTCCTCAGGGAATCAATCTCCTTTTGCTTCTCCAGCAGCTCCTTCTGGAGCCGGTAGTTACTCTCCTCCAGAGTCTCACAGAATGCCTGGGGGGAGGGGCATCCAAGAAAGACAATCATAGGACATTTGTTGACAGCGGAAACAAATGGAGGGGAGAAGAAGTGTTTACAACCAAAACATGGGTGACAGAGGCTATAAGGAAGGGAAAGGGAGCATTCCGAAGATGGACAGGGATACTAGATGGGATGACACAAAATTTAAGGATAACGAAAGCAGAAATTAAATAAGATGGGGTAAAAAAATAAATAAATAATCAGAGCAACATATAAGGAGAAGACCAATCCAGACCCTGACATGGATAAGCAGTAGAGATAACAGATGGATGGATGACCCTATGACAAGAGAATTCAGACAGGAGGACTGAGAACAGGTGCAGGCCCCAGTTTCAAGCAAAGGAATAAAGGCAGACTTGCTTCTCTCCATTCTTTGAAGGAGCTTGGAGAAATGGAATTATGAAGGTGAAAGGCATTGACTGAAGCTTTTGTTTTCTGACTTGTCTTTAGTATCAACATGTAGTGATTAGGCGTCAGGTTCCCTGACAGCACCCTCTACAGCTCTTCATGTCATGTTCCAGATCTGGATCGCAAATCCAGATCACCAAGTGAATTTCATGTGTGCAATTGCTGGAGCCCTCTGTAAAATTTGAGAGTGGTATCCAACCTCTGGACTATACAGTATCTTCAATATGCCTAAAAGCACAAACATGACACTCACTATATATTTAGACATTCTTTACTTTACTGTGCACAAGGTGCTCGTAATGGGTTTCACACAACCAGACATTTGTTCACCCTGCACTCTTAACACCGATCATAACTACACCCACAGCAAATCCTGGCACAGCATGTGAATCACCTCTGGTACAGACTTGCCGTCTCTCCTACTGAACATTCTCATTCCACAGTCATTTTGTCTACTAGTCATTATCATCCAACATTTGCCTGGCAAATTGGATGTATAGTTATAACATATTTTTGTCTCACGTTGGGCATCCCCTCGATACTGGGACACATCTCGAACACTTACCCGGCTCTCTTCCAGGCTATCAAAGGGCCCTGGTGGGTCGTCCAGACACAGAAACTCTCTCACTGCCAGGCTGTCAGGGAGAATGTATGGTATAACACAATATCAATGCTTCATATTTAATAGTACTAAAAGAGATGAACACATTATCAGCTCTCATGTTACAACTTTGCAGACCTGCAGCAGCCTCAACTCTCCCTCTCTCTCTCTCACACACACACACACACACACACACACACAAACACACACCAGTTGGCAATGTCCTTGTGTGCGACGAGGTTTTGAAGGAAGGCCTGTAGTCCAAGCTGTCTATCTTCCAGGAAGTCTGTGTCATAGTTGTCTTTGAACCAGCGTTTCGGAGGCAGCGAGAGGCGGAAACCTGGGAACATTTCCTTCAGCTAGGACACACGAAGCATAAGAAATAATAATAATAAGTGGTTAATAATTTAGCCTACTTAGATGAATTAGACACACAATGTTACACACATTAATGGGCCACGGACATGCATATACAGTACAACTGTAAGTGGTCTTGGTATCAGAGGCCATAAGAGTAACTATGTACCTGGTTGACACGGCCCTAAGACACATTGGAATAAAACATTTCAGCATAATCTCTTGTAAACATCTCAGTCATGACACCTGAAAAGGTCTTGAAAATATACTGCCTGTACCATGCTTACATGAATCATTAAACCACTTCTGAAATTCCATCCTGGTTTCCTCACAGCTGGTTTGTGAGGAATCACTGACGTATTACAAACCTCGATAATGCTACTACAAAAAATTTGACGGATCAATTTATTTTTAGGGCTGTGCTGCAAAATAGATCCAACACCACATAAAGTCCTAAGATGGAGTTCTGCTTGCTGTTCTTTCAAGCAGAGTATAAAAAAAAATCATCAAAAATTCAGCACCGTATACATTTATTTGGAGAATGACTTCCTCTGTAGGGTCCTACCTTGAGTGCTTGTAGCGTAAAAAGGCTGTGAAAGAATTTTTTTTATTCAAAATCACTGCAGCACATATTTAAAAAGGAATTCAACACTGCTCTCTATCTTCATTTTAATAAGAAATGCCCCTTCTGAAGCTTTGCTATCCTATCAACCTCCATGTCTGCTTCTGCATCTCCCTTACAAGTATTGTGTAAACATTTCAAAAAGCACATATTTAAAACAGATTTCAATGGAGAGCAAATTTGACTGCAGCTTTTAACACCTTGAGAAACCACGATCTAGATATATCGTATGTTTACACAGTGAGAGGAGATTGTTCCGTGCGTGAATGTATATATGCACGCCTAATTGTTTTCATACTTGGCTGACTGAACTGTGTGCATAAACCCATGGCAAGTCATTTTATCTTCGAATCGCCACACATTCTAAGTGAAAACAGGTTTTTATGAATATGAATTTAAGAATATGAATTTGCAATAGCTGCAATCCAATCTTCACTGGTGAGAATTCATATTGCACATGTCACAACTTAAATTACAGATATCACCAAATATTTTTAACATTGAAAATTAACATTAAATGTCTCAATTATACAGTTCCTACGCTCCACGCTCGTCTTGTGAGTACAACACATGTTTAACATGATTAAAAAAAATTAAATAAAAAAAATTAAACACACACGCTTGTTTCCAACATTGTTCAGTTTACCTGATACTGAAAGATTTTTCAACTGGTCAGGTTGTAGTGTTACACCCATGATCCATTCAGTGGAGCTGGATCTGTTAGGCATCCTCTATGGAAAAGCCACAACAATGCAAGAACATGTCCACGCCCTTCTCATTCTTCTCTCTCTCTCGCCTTTAAATGGAGGGCATTCTCGTGTGATTCCATTCATCGTTTTTGCTTTTATTATATCTGCGTTAGTTCTGCCAATGCTGATTGTGCTTCACATGGAAGTTTTTTTCCTTATCAACAAAAAATCCAGTAAACAATAAATGTTTTGCAAGCCTGCAGAGATAATTATTGTTATAATAAATCATAAGCAATTATTTAATAGATCATTATGTGTGATTATATTATTACAGGGTTTATTGTGTTTACCTTTTATGTACCGTGACCAAACTGTTCTTACTGAACCATGGCAAACAGAGAGAGAGTTGCCATTGTCCCGTTGGCCATTTGTAAAACAGTGAACGTCTCTGTGTAACCCTAATCACTTCTACAATGCACACAGACCTGAAGGAAACAGGCTGAGAATAAGAATTTACTGAGGAACGGAACACTGAGCAATGATGAGGCTTGAAATGACTGTCCACGCTTCAGACATGTATTTACATACACACCTTGTCATTGAGTCTGGAGAAATCTGTGTATCTTCTGAATACAACCCAGCTTTCATCTGGAGTCTTCCGGACCAGGATCTTATATACCTACAACATAAGTAAGATATCGCAAACCATCTCATCAGTCAAAAAGCTATCAATAAATAACTAGGCTGCATGCACAACCACTGTAGTGCATCAAAATTCAAGTATAAAACGGTATGTTCTTTAACAGATATGAGTACTTGCATATTTTCACATAGCATTCCAGATGTTCAACCTTTTTGCATAAATACTGTGGCTGGCAGGAAGAATTTCAGGTCCCACTTTTGCAGCCCACAGGGTAAACTTTTAATGGGATGCATGCAAAAAAAATGAGACCTGGGGAAAGGAATTGTACACTGAGAGCCACAAAACAAAAAGCCACAAAATACCAACACTTTGAAAATGCATTCCTTTTCCAAATCATGCATTTTGTTTGAGTAAGCAGTCCAATTGCAATAGCATTGTTTGTTACCCAGTTAAACATTGAGGAACATTTTCAGAATAATAAAAAATGTGATTTGTTGCCTTACAGAAAAACCTTTCTCTCCGATAGCTCATAAACTCTTGATAGAAATGTAATTTCATATTGTAGAGGAAAGTTGTGATGGTCAGAGATAAGGTCTCCTTGGTTTCTGTAAACTTTCATCTTTGAGAGATTAAGACATAATTGGTGAACTTCTGGTCCTTTGCAGAGGTACACATTCTAAGGAGTGCCCAACATCTGTGGGTATAAATTAAATGTGTAGTATTTTACCAGCACCTCCCTCCTCTGGTTGATGTGACAGGTGAATGCACTGAAATAAAGGGGAAAAGCAACCCTCCATTTGGTTTCAGTTTCATTACACCATGACTGGCCTCTTGGCATGGGTTACCCTGTTACCATTTCCTGGCCGTTTTCCACAAACACATCAAAATATGCCAAACATTTCTTTGTTTAAACTAAGATCAGTATACCACACGGGGTTTAACAGGCATGATGCTTGATGATTAATCCATACTTGATTCTTATGTCTCATACCGTGAACTTGGCCCTTTCCTCCATGACCTCATAACCCAACACAGTGGGGGTGACAGGCCTCTCTTCACTCTGTTGGCTCCCATCAGGATCTGATTTAGAGCGGGGGCAACTGGAGTACTCCACTGAGGGCTCAAGAGTCCCATTCACCCTGGCCCGTATCACGGGGCTTTGGCAGGGCGGTGGGGTCCGGCTCCGGTTGCCTCTGTTCATACAGCGAGACTGGTGCTGAGAACCTCCACCTCTCCCAGGCTCCTCCCTGATAATCGAAGAGGAAGACTCCAAACTACTAGAGACGCTGCCCAGTGATGAAGCTCGCTGGGGCCGTCTGAGTTTGCTGCTCCCTCCAGACAATGCCCTGTCCAAGGGCACAGGGACAGGCACGAAAGGTGATGCCATATTCCTGAGCTGCCCTCTCCTGTAGCCCACAATGATCTTGTAAGCAAGCGTGAGCAAGCTGTTCTTCACTGGCTGTTGTGAAACTGTGGGGCCGGGATGTTCAGCCTAAGGGGCTGACAAAGGCTCTGAGCACCTTGAACAAAAAAAAACAACAAAAAAACAACTATAATAATGATTTACTGTGAAGAATATACAAAAGGATACTCAAAGGTAACATAAGAATTTACTTACACCCATATAAACAGAATGTGTCAACAAAGATTTTCACACAATAAGGCCACCAGACTGTGATGGCAGATGAATTATTGACACCAGCCATGGGTCATTTATAATTTATGGATTTGTGTATTATTAGTATAATGTATGACTGTAAAGATGAGTGAATGATTACTGGCAAATCTGTCTACGGATAGTCAATAATATTTTTATCCATTTGTTCTAAAAGGAGTGGGATCCCTCACAGTGAATGCTCTTCCCAGGAATGGACTGTGCAGGTTTGAATGTAAAACATTGTAAACGTATGAGCTTTTCATGCACCAGTGGTTATGGGTGCAGGCCTTATATTGATTACTATTCAGACTGAGAGACTGTTGGCACTCTGTCAAATGTGTCTCTCACATTAATTCAACAGCAGTGCAGTAGAAAGAGACGGTTGAAAACATGTGGTTGGGTGGCTTGGTCAAGAAAACCAAAAGCAGAAAACATAAAGGGCATAAGTAAGACATCAAAATGTACACAAGCTATTGCTACATGTGTAACATGAACAGCAACATGCATTTATGACTTTGTTTTGTATAACACATTAGAACAAATGTCTTCTACAGTTTAAACAGAAAGCACACACATGCAGCTCAATTATGAAAAGTAACTGCAGTTGGAAAAACCAGAATGACAACAAACTTTGTTTGATAAGCGCATCATTAACACTGGAATGCAGATAAGGTGCACTACATTGTGACAATACGCCTTTTACATGAATTAACACACGTAAGGTAATATTTACAGGCAGGTAACTGACAACTATGTTAACAGTTCACATTTTGTAGGTCAAGCTGGCAAGCTGCTAACCACGGTAGCTATGTGGGGGAGAACTGTACCAAACCTGCATTCACAAATCATATGAATTTAATTCAGCTTTGCTTCGGTAGCATAACTGGCAGCTAATGAGAGCCGCGTTATGACTTTAGATCACTACAGTTCGTGTGATCTATCAGGCAAATTTGACAAATTGAGCACATGATAGACAAACCGTTTGTTAAACCACATTTTAGGATGTTTACGTATATTTACTTTCCTACGCACATCACCACTACACCCCAGTAATCATTCAAATAAGAGCTCTTTGGAAAATTAGATACATGCCGAATTGGTGAGGGACTCTAAATACGTCGCATCCTGTCTTGGCTTGTTTTGTTTCAGGGTAACAATTCGCCAAACCAGCAAGAAGCGTAACTAAGAACAGCATTTTGAACAAAGTTTGGCGAGCCCTCCATTCATACAAGACCCCGGATAAAACCCATCGGGCTATCACGTTACGTTAGCCGGCAGGCTAGGACAGGCAGTGTTTCTGTGTACAGAGATACGCATGGAGACACAGAATATGTTTTGAATGAAAGGACTTCTGCTTACCGAAATAGGTTGATATCATTCCCCTTAACGATACAGATGTTATCATACACAAACAAGAAGATATGCGACCGCCCCCTTATTGTTTATCAACTCCACTGGATCCTTCCTGCTCTGGCTCATGTTAGCTTACGTGAACAAGACATCAACGTCAATGCTTCAAAGCAACCAGTGGAGGGCGCTGTAACACACTTGACGAAGCAGCGAACGTCTAGATAATACCTAACCATGAATTTTACCTGACCCCACCGTGACCCTGACTTGATAACGGTACATATACTGGATGGATGGATGGATATCTAGCTCAACACTATTTCTCTTATCATTGATTCAGTAATGAATGTAAATCTTTGTTGTTGTTTTTTGTTTTTATATTGGTTGACAAATTTAACTACAAGTCACCGGCTGTTGCATTGACTCATCTAAGCTGCACTAAAAAGCTGTGGAATGAATGTGGAATGTGACATAATGCCATTAAAGTAACCATTGCACAAAATTAGATCAATAATGATGTATAATAGTTTTGTGCAGCGTTTGAAACTGAGAGATCTATATATTATTCTGCATGTCCTCTTAGCCACCCATCCATTTTAAAAGATGCAAGTAGAGGACATGTTCAAGTGTAGATTTCCCAAAATGCAGCGGTAAAAGTAAATGATGCATCGCTGGGTAGGCCGAACCACCAACCTTACGGTTCACAGCCTAACACGCTCAGCAAATGGCACCACAGAGACGGGTGAATAATGCACTTAGATTGTTCAGCTGTTCTACTGGAATGATCAACTGTGAGGGGTTACTTACATTGAGATGGAATATACATCCAATAACAACAATCATACGTACCTTTTGATATATTCTCCGTAAAATTTCCACCTTCTATGACAGTTTAAATAAAATTTACCCTCAGTATTATGTCTTGGAAGTCCTGACAGCTAGTCCTAGAGGGTTATCTGGGGCCAGTAGATTCCTTTCATGCATGATGGATGATACCAGTCCAAGCCACAATATTGGCAGGCATGTCTACAGATGGGTGTTACTTTTGAACAGTCCTCAAGCTGCAGTGGAAACAGACCTACTCAAGCTTGGAGGGAGGAATGTAGCTAGAGACAGAAGGGGGGGCAGCAGGTAGAACAGCTGTCTCCATAGTGGGGACAGTTACAGTAAGTCCACAAAGTCACCCAGCCCTTCACATAGCACTCAACGTCCTCAACAGTGACATCCTCTATTTCTGTGATGGATAACATGCAGGCTTCTGAAGCACTGCTGTCAGGCTATGGAAGTGTTGAAACCCTGTGGGGTTCTCATAAAAAAAAGAAGAAAGAAAAAAAAGGAAGCAGCTAACAAATCTGATATGGCTGCTTAACCTACAGGAAAACTAAATTACTACTTTATGAGGCCCTGTATGTCCTGGCAAAACCAAATAATGAATGCATGACTTGCACATTTGGCATAATAAAAATTCTCACATCTGTGCTGTGTAATGAAGAACAATGTCAAGTATCTACAATTTATGCCAATCATATTTTTTCCCAACACATTTGGGATTGAGAATTACATTGACACAGTCAATTAACAACAGACAATTGACAAAAATGTTTCATGAGGCTATAGAATAGATGTGCAAATCCAAAAGTCTACTAGACACCATTAACTGCTCTTTAACAAGCAGTCAAACACTATTACGCAGATTTAATAGGCACAGCAATACATTCCAGCATCCATGTTATCTTACATAATAAAAGGAATACAGAGAAAAGGGAATGTGTGTTTGTTAGTGTGCATCATAAATGGCCAACTAATTACTACTGCTTTTCATGTGACTGACTTTAGACCACCAAGGTCTTTTCACCATGTGATATAAGATTGCACAGTCAACAGCCACATTTAGTTTGCTAAACTAAAAAAAGGCTAAATAGATTAGCTGGTTTAGTCTGTTTTAGGCCATCATCTCTTTGTAGGGGCGTGACTGGTCAATTTTTGGCAGCAGCTGGACTCATGATGTATCAACTTGTGGTAGCAGATTGAACGATGATTGGATTTCTGCACAGAGAATAGCTCAACTTACTGGTTCAGACAGAGGGAGTGTTGTGGGTGTGGACTTATTAGAGCTGTCTCAAACAGGTCTTCTCATGACTGCACCAATTTGCATTACTCGTCAAGCTGACGAAGAGCTCCTGTCTGTTAGTGAGTATCTGTCTCATTCAGTTTGGTCAATGGAGTTCCATCATATTCGATATAGGGAAGAAACTGTAAATGTGACATAGCTGTAATGTAAGTCCTTAAGAAAGAGTGTGTTACTCAATACATTAAATATTTAAATACCCAAATCTGTGTAAGAAACTAGACGTGTAGTAGTCTTGATTGGAAAAGTACTTGATACATCTTCATTTGATGTTTTGTATTTCTTTGCTGTAATTCCAGTAAATCCCTCTATCCATTTAAACAAAATAAATAATTCTATGTGTTTAAAAATATCAAATTCACAGATTGTACACCCATTTGGTCACAAAGTTGTTCAGAGATAATGAGTTTTCTCAGATAAACGGACACAAGATACATGTATTCATTCTACGCAATGTCAATTTTTTCTTTATATCAGACACAATGGCATCATCACCATCATCATCATCAAACCCACTATCCAAAGCCAACACCAGCTTCTCCTTGGCTTTGTTCAAAAAACTGAGTGAGGATGACACCACTGGAAATATCTTCTGCTCCCCTTTCAGCATCTCTTCAGCCCTGGCCATGGTGATGCTGGGGGCCAGGGGCAACACTGCCACACAGATGTCAGAGGTGCACACATACACACACACACACACACACACACACACACACACAGACATCTGAATGCATGAAGATTAGGGTGATTGTTGCAGTCCCCTGGTTCACACAACCACACCCATTTGAACGCAGTCTGTTTGGCACATGTCGCTGCAAGTTGCATCTGGCTCACACTGATTATGGAATGTTCCCACTCTTTTTTTAACACCCCCCACCCAATCCCAGAAAAAGGTGTGGATTCAAGTTTCAAGATCTATCATGGTATCAGGATGATGTCACCAATTACAGCGTGCATAGCACAATGAAAGAATTGCTTACATGTATTATTCGTTGTGATATTACCTGACAGAGGGTACAGTTCACACTTCACAGAAATATTGATAATGGTTAAACTGCGGCTACTAATATCAACAGTAACAATAGTTGGTTTTTGTAAATAGAAGAGGAAATTGTAATCAATGTGTCTTATCTATGAAGAGGCTCTAAAAGGGTGTGTGCGCTCAGATTACATGCATTTACCTGCATTGAAACACAGATCATTGCAGGTCAAGCATTACTGCTTAGTAACTAAAACAAGTTGTGGCAGGAGAATGTGCCCGCATCCGTATTAATTATTACTCATACACCTGCAGTCTCAGCAAAAACAGCAAGTATCTGTTCTCTGTGGCTCCATCATTGTTTTACAAAGAGCAGCTGTGTGTTGTGTTACTATAGAAACATCATGAAAACCGGACACAATGGAGGAAGTGTAAAGATCACACGATATGATACTGTAAAGCAGGCTGCTGGCCTTATCTGTTCCTTTATGTCAAGAAGGAACATTTTTTATGATATGTCATAAATTTCATAAACCAGTTATTGTCAAAATTGAGTTGATGATTATATACAATTTGAATAGGGTTTAGATATATACATTTGTAATTAAACTCACAACACATACTTGTATTGGTGAAATTTGAGATATTTGAGTGTTTCCCAATTACTATTTAATTAACATCATCAGCTTGGCCGAGCATTTGTTTTTACACTTCACAGCAGCCGTTGATGTGTTGTTTTATCACGGATTTTGTATGATAGACATGTAGCAGTTGTTGTGTGACACTTAGAATCTGTAAAATACTTACAGTAATTGATTTCAGAGGCTGTTGTTGCATTTTACAGCATCTGCAAATGGGATAATGACCTGCGATGACTGAAGTAGGATGAGTCATGGTAATGTAGGCCTTAAGTTGCCATGATCACCCCATGATGACCAACATAATGACATACTCACTTAGAAATTGATGAGTACCAGATGAAACCTTTATCATTTGATGTAATGGGTTCATTCTGGAGAAAATGTGTGACTGCCAAGAGTAAGGATTTCTTGTAGTTATCATAAAGTGCTGTTCTTCATTAATCTTTCACTTAATTTTATTTGTCTTTCACACACAATACTGAACCCAACAGTGATAAATGCCAATTGTTTCCTCAGGTCCTTTGTTTTACCAAGTCAGAAAATCCCAAGGAGTCAGCAGCAGAGGAGGTGCCGCTCCAAACGGAGATAAAGATGAAGATGCCCATGCCGACTTACACTCGGATGCAGTTTCGCCAACAGCAGCCTGTCAGCAGGTTGCCACAGTATCTCCGTCAGGTGGGGGCTGGCTGATTTGGGCTGGTGAAGGGATAAAGCCACTGAGAATTGGGTCAGAGAACATACCACATAGTGCAGACGTGGGTTTGATTCCAGTCAGTGCCATTTGTTGTCCTTTGTCTTCCCCTCTCTCACTCTCCATCCTTTCTGTCTCTCTACTCATGGTAAAGCAGAAATGCCAGAAAAACACAAAAGAGAACGTAATAGGACAAAGCAGCCTTTGTTACAAGTTGTTTCCTGAAAATTCAACGCGTCTGCTCTCCATCAGCACATTATAATACACAGAAATACTCTTTCTGTGTATGATTTTTTCCTGCTGTATGAAGCTACGATATGCTACGATGTGCTTGTGTCTAAAATACACTATATCCTAAACACACACACACACACAAAAGCACAAGAAATGAAGTTACTACCAACACACACCATGCATATAAAAATATAATAAAACATTTTTTTGCCCGTCCACAGTGCCTGAAAACTGAGAATTCTCCGGATAACATCCACGATGGCTTTTCTCAGCTAATAAGTGAAATCAACAAGCCAGAAGCTCTGTATGCCCTCAGCCTAGCCAACAGGCTGTATGGGGAGAAGTCCTGCCAGTTTGTTGAGGTGTGTGTGTATACTTGGCAAGGATGAAAAATTGAATGGGCGTGGAGTAAATAAATAACAATTAAAATGTATTACCAATGTGCTGCTGCTCCCTTGTGCTGTGAATGAGCATGTGAGAGTGATAAATCATTCTGATCAGTAAATGTGCTGCTTATGCTTCCAGGAGTTCATAGCAGAAACCATAAAGTACTATAAAGCAGAGCTGGAGTCTGTGGATTTTAAAAGCAATGTAGAAGAGGCCAGGGTCAACATCAACAGCTGGGTGGAGGAACAGACAAAAGGTGGATCTCACACACGCACACATACACACACACACACACACACACACACACTAAACATGCTTCCACTTCATGTTCGAAAAATATAATGGCTATCTATGTAAAATGCGCAGGCACCGTGGGTGTGAAACTGCAGCAGCCAGACATTTTGTAAGATATTGTCAATTTTATCATATCTGCATTTGTTACCCACGATTTGTAGCAGTAACCGGCGGAGTCGAATCATTTATGTCAGTTGTATTCAATGATAACGGTGCTATTCTTCCCTCATAAATACTCCCACATGTCCTTCTCATTTTCTAGGTAAAATCCAAGATTTGCTGGCGGAAGGTGTGTTGAATGACCAAACCAAACTGGTGCTGGTCAATGCTATCTACTTCAAAGGCAACTGGAGCAGTCAGTTCCAGGAAGACCTCACCCAGGATGCTAAGTTTAGGCTCAACAAGGTAACAATGAGTCAAGTGGATGGATGGATTCACATTTTGGAGCTTGGAAATGACTCTTATTGTCATATTGCATCGTAAATTAATAGACCCACACCTCAGCAGATTAGATGAGCCAGATCGACACAATGTCAAGAATCTAAAATAGTCATGACATTTCTGGAGATGTGTTTTTGCTATGGAAGTCTGAAAATTTGATAAATTATAATAATTCTAATAACTTATTAAAAATCACAGATCATGAACACAAATTAGCAACTCATGAAAATGTCCAGAAGGTGCAACAACCTAGAAAAAGGGTGGAAGGTGAAGACTGTTCACATGCAATGGTTAATAATAATATCATCTCTTTGTTGAAAGTAGCAGGACAGTGTCATTTCACCAGAAATGTTTTCTTAGGTGTGGTTGAAACCGCCTTTCTCACACAAGGTAGCATTTTCGACAAGATATGTGGTGAAACAGGATTTCATAAAGCTGACCTGAGCTGTCATGGTTTACTGACAGGAATGGTTTACAAAGAGTGCCGTGGAAAATGTATGACTAAACGTTAAGTTCCGATCTATGATAACAGTGTCATTTTGTGCCATGTAAATACATGTCTAAAGATGATGTCTTGATGATCATTGATAAGAGTTTCATGGGTCTGGATCTCTGATAGAATGTCTGGGAATAGAACAGACATATTCTGCTTTGTGATGTTTTCAGACTGACACTAAGCCGGTGGAAATGATGTATCAGAAAACCAAGTTCCCGCTCACTGAGATCTCAGAGGTCAACTGCCAGGTAACACCTCACACATCAAACACTTTTTGTGTCCTCTTGACTCGTGCTATCACTCTCTCACTGTTTAACAGATCTATGATCCATAGCAAGAGTCTCTGATTTATGATATCTTATTAGTTAAATATAATAAGAAAATGGTGTGGTTACTTTGAATTAGAGAAAATGATGAAAGATAGACGAAAATTTAGTTTAGTTAACCTTTTCTTCATTTTATTTAGTTTCTTAGTTTTTTATTTCTTCTGTATTTAACACCATAAAGCCACAAAGTAAACATCTACTAACCTGAATTAAAATGTAGCCTTGTTCAAGACCAAAACATCCCTGGGTAATTAAGCAATTAAACCTTTCTTCTTCATTCAATTTCTTCATTCATAGAGCACTATACTATACTATATTAGTCTTAGGTTTGCATTGATGTAATAATGTAACATCTCAAGGGAAATCTAATTTCTCGAAATGCACTGTGAGATGCGGAAATAATTTCAATAGTTAATTTTAAGTGGTAAAATGTGTTTTTCTTGTGTTTTTTAATTATTAATTATTATTATAATCACCAAATAGAATGATAGTCCATCAAGCAGATATGTAGTCAGGCCAGATCAGCCGTTATTATAACATTTGCAATCTCCTGTTGGACAGATCCTAGAGCTGCCCTATGACGGGAAGGACCTCAGCATGCTCATCCTTCTTCCCAAAGACATAGAAGATGAGTCAACGGGTCTGGAAAAGGTTGGACAAGCATAGACTTGAACACAGCTGCACATTTGTACACAAAGTGATTGACTTTTGATATCGTATCCACCCCAGCTGGAGAAGGAGCTGACGTATGAGAAATTTGTGGAGTGGACTCAACCCAACACCAAGTGTCACGTTGAGGTTGAGGTGAAGCTGCCTCGATTTAAGATGGAGAAGAAGTACGACATGAAAGAATTCCTAATGAGCATGGGCATGGAGGACGCCTTTGACATCAATATGAGTGATTTCTCTGGTAGGACATGTGGCTGCAATCATAATCTGCACAATTATGTTAGGAGCTGAATAAAGCCAAGAACAGTATCTGCAGCATGAAAATAAACATATCCAAAAATGTCATAAAATTATGAAAATCAAACATTTTACTCTTTGTCTCTGTTTTGTTCTCAGGCATGTCTCCGATCAAGGATCTGTTTTTATCAAAAGTTGTCCACAAGGCTTTCATGGAGGTCAACGAGAAGGGAACTGAGGCTGCTGCAGCCACTGGTGCTGAATTTACTTGTGTCTCATTAGTTATTCCAACCCTATTCACAGCAGACCACCCCTTCCTTTTCTTCATCCGACATAACCCCTCCATGAGCATCCTCTTCGCTGGCAGATACTGCACCCCCGAGTGAGCTGTGTTTCTCAACAAGTGGCACTTTTGAATACATATATCACAACTACTGTAGTAAAGGGATCATTAAACATCACACTTTAGCGTTCCTGCACATTCAAACATTCTGCCAAATAGTTTAAATTTTTTTTTTTCAAGACCAAGATGGTGCTAGGAAAGACAAGAATCCACGGCATCGTGGTTAAATCTTTTCATCATAAACAAAGTTTCACCTAATGTAGAAGCACCAGGAGCTGATTTACTTTATCTGTCATTGCTTTGCATCCAGTCACTCGGCCTTATTTGTCTATGATTCATTTATAGCCTTGTTCACATCTACACACTACAAAACTGATGCCACTCAGATTGCCATGCTGTCACTCTCACTTGCTGTCACTTGGTTGTTGCAGCATTATTTTCAGTAGATGGGATTGGCCAGGCAGAAGCAAACCTGCTGTATTAAGTTGCACGCATACACAGTGTAGATTTTCTCATCTCACACATTGCACAAGTTGAAAGAATTTTGCACACATTTAGAATTTCACTGTTTGTCACGTGCAATGAGCATTTTTGCTCTGAATAATTGAACTGAATAATTAATCCTGCTATGTGTCTACCATCTAAAGTACTGAATAATACAAAGAAGATAATGTGATGACATCACATAGTAAGAGGGATATTTTGTCAATCTGAGGCTGTTAGCATTTGCATGATAATACCTTTTTACAAATGTATTAATTCAATTGAGTTTACATTTTGCCAAGTGTAATCGAATCCGGTCTGTTTTGTATTCATCCTCATGCTTTTCCGTGAAATAAAAGAGTGGGATCACGTGTTGTCGTTTCTCTTTTATTTTACAGTATTGGCATTGAATCAATTATAAGAAAATACATATTGAGCATCTGAAATGAAGAGACATTTAAGAGAAATCAAAAAATTTTAAAAAGTAATGTTACGAGATTAAGTAAATATTGCTATAACTAGTTCTTTAGGATTTTTATAAGTTTAAATTTAAATATCTGAACTGGCTGCATGCATATGCGGTTTTGTGCATTAGAAAGAGCTGAACGGAAAACGTGGTTTAATGCTTCTCGGCTGCCGTAGAAGGACACTGGAGAACGCGGAAGTTTGTTGGGCGTGTCATCGTGTAAATAAAACAGACGTGATAAATCTGATACTGTTCTTCCTGAGCCTGAAACCCTCGTGATCACTGCTCCTCTACCACAACAGTCTGTAAGTAAACTATATCCCTCATTCAGTATGTTTTTTTAATCTTCAATTTTATCCCTGTTGTTCAAATATAACGGAGTTTTAAGATATGTAAACAGTAAAGCCCAGTCCTGCAGTTTTTCTGTAATGTTTTTTTTTTTTTTTCTGGTACATAGATGTAGATAAATACAATATTTTTTCCATTGTGCTGTGGCATACATATAAAAGCATGTATATAGCGAATTACGATAAATCTATCATTTTGTTTGTCACAGTTAAATCCTGTTTGGTGACTGGGGACACGTCTGTCACGTGTGTTTGCTCACAATCAAGGCAACTTCAAATTGACTGATTTTTCAGAGGACTTTGGCAGAGAGACAACATCACATTTCGAGGCATAAACGGAAACCCTTTTATGATGTAATAATTCAAGTTTTATACTTTTTTTCCCCTATCAGGCACAATGGCATCACCATCCCCATTATCCCAAGCCAACACCAGCTTCTCCATGGCTTTGTTCAAAAAGCTGAGTGCAGAAGACAAAACTGGAAATATCTTCTACTCCCCTTTTAGCATCTCCTCAGCCTTGGCTATGGTGATGCTGGGGGCCAGGGGCAACACAGCCACACAGATGTCCGAGGTATAAACACTCTCAAATCTGATTGATAATCTTTAGTTTGTCCCCTTTGTGTACTTATGATGCAATTGTAGTTGAGGCATACTGACAGTCAAGGACAAAGTGGGTGTTGCATGCACGCTATGTCGTACTATGACTGTTACACAAGAGTTCATTCAATGGCCATGAGTCGTATGACAACCTGCGTTGAACCAGTTGTGTCTTTTGTATTAAAGGTGGATTTGTTCCAAATGTTGAATGTTTCATCATGTTGGATGCAATAGGAGCCCCACCTATTGCAGGGTAATCAAGGACAATTGGTTAAAAAAGTTTTTTGTTTTTTTTATGCAATGGATCTTGCTGCTCAATCTATTGGCATAAATATAATCATCGGTGTGTCCAACTTATGCCTCGTAATGAAAATGTTTTGTTATAGCACTGTAAATAGTTTTAGGCAGTTGTTAGAGATATAATGATGAACATATTAAGACCAGCTAATCAATGCTTATCCATACACAGTTGAATACTTTGGTCTTTGGACCGAGTGAAACCTATGATTTCTCATGGAGTGAAGTCATCATTTCTCTTTGTAATTGTGCTTGAGGACAAACAGCTCTCCGTGGCTGCGCCCTGTCCCACTTTCACTGTAAAATCATATTCGTGCTCGTAGGCCCCAAAGTGATTTGATTATGATTACCGAGGGAGCAATTTAATGCATCAGAAAGCTTGAATTTGTTTTATTAATTTTTTTAATTTTTTATGTACTGTATTTGATTCAGCACAAATCAAGACAGAATTTACAGATGGGATATGGTAGCTTAATTTCACATTATTAGAGGAGTGCAAGGAATTCAAGATCTCAAAATATGAATCTATGGAACCTGCAAATTGTGACTGATCTTGCATGTTACTACAAGGAATCAGCTTTAATTTTCTTCCACAAAGCGACACGCACTTGATGTGTAACTTATCCGTGAACAAAACCCATTGCACCCTCAGGTCCTCTGCTTCACTGAGGCAGCGAATCCAGAGCAGGCAGAACCACAGATGATGCAGATGCAGATGCCAATTCAGCAAAATATCCAGTGCTGCAGACTGCCGTTGGACATTAAACCAATGGTAACAAAGCCAAGCCTAAAGGACTGACTAACTAAGCAATGGCTGTTTACCTCTTGTGAGGGGATCCTTACCAGTGGTTTCAGAGGGACTTCAATGTATTTTCCCACTGATCTTCTTATCCTTGTCCGATGCTCTGCCATCTCTTAACATAGCATTCAGAAATGTGATATGGCTTGCCATGCAACAAAAACAACAACAATACTAAACTTAAGCCCTATATGGTTTTTGCATTCCAACAGCTCCATACATCATGGTGCCCTGTCATCTTTTTTATGGTTTCTTCTTGTTGTGTTTTATTGGTGATAACCAACAACACCTAAAAGGGAAACCACAAGAATTTTGAAAATTTACCAAATGTGTTACCTATGTGGTTATCGCCCAATATGGCATAGCTGTCTTCTTAAATTCTCAAACCACACAGAAGATGACAGTTTCAAACAATGCAGTGGTGGCCGTTGTGTAAAGTTTCCTGCAAGGCTTTGGAAAACTTTGGCTGGTGTGTTGGTTTGGTAACATGAGTCTTAATGCTCCTTATTCATTCATTGTTTTTTGTTTCTCACTCAATTTTCTATCTTCTTTTTGGTGCAGGTATTCTCCAATGCAGAGACTAAACCACTTAAAACTATTGACTGAGAGGAACACACAGATTTTAGATGGTCACATTGCTTACCAAGTAACTAATGAGAAGGTGGACCAAGGTCTGACGCCCATGCAGAACTGTACTACCAATGTGTTCAACCTATTTAAATTCCAAGTCATTTAGGACCCACACCACAGTTGCACAGATACACAGTTTATCCATTGATGTTGCCATGCAGCATCAGGATGCACAATTTACAAAGATCATGTTATTTTTGTATTCTCATCTTAACGTTTGTCCACCAGTTTCACCTTAAGTTTGTGTGTTCCTCCAGGTCTATCTGCTGCCATCTTTTCTTGGTCCACAACTAACCAACTCTGTGAACCTCTGTAACCTCTGTAACACAGCTCTTCTTCTTTGGCTGTCCACAGTGCCTGAGTACCACGAGCTTTAAGGGTGACGTCCACGCCAGCTTTGCTCAACTGATGATGGAACTCATCAAGCCAGGAGCCCCGTATGCCCTCAACATCGCCAACAGACTGTATGGAGAGCAGTCCTACCAGTTTGTTGAGGTGTGTCTGTGCTTTTTCATGCCTGGGCGTATGTTCGTTTACTTTGAATTAAGATTGATCGTATGAGAAATGCGGAAAATGAGGAATCTTTATATGCGATAATATGAAAAACAAAACAAAACATTTCTTAGGGTGAGAGAATAAATGTGTCTGCACCAGCAAACATATTTAAGACACACTGAAAATACACTGCTGAGAAAAGTTCTATTTGTACTGATTGATTTAGTTCTAATATTATTTTGCTCTAGCATTTTCTAGCTGGCACCAAAAAGCACTACAGTGCAGAGCTGGAGCCTGTGGACTTTCAAAACAGCTCAGAGGAGGCCAGGTTGAACATCAACAACTGGGTGGAGAACAAGACTGAAGGTGGATTACACACTCTGACACACAGATACACACACACTCAATATGTGAGCAGACTCTATTCTCTGTGCTCATTCATTAATTGTGTTTTATCGTAGTCTTATGTTAGTGTTTCACTGTAAGTAAGATATTCATTGTCACCGTGTTCATGCATGTGTAGCTTGCTTGGTGTCCAAAAATCTTGGGTAGACTTGCACAGATTTGCAGATACACATACTTGTATGCCATGCTGTGTATCACAAAATGAGTTAACGGTACCTTTTACTAAAGAAATAACTTTGTCATTTTCTCTGGAACTTTCTGAGCTGACATGAAACTCATCACTTGACCATTGCTTAATGCTGAATCAACGTTGCTTTCTAGGTAAAATCAAGGACCTGCTGGTTAAAGGTGTGGTGGACGGCATGACCAGGCTGGTGCTGGTGAACGCCATCTACTTCAAGGGCAATTGGGACAAACAGTTCAAGGAGACTGCCACCCATGATGCCCAGTTTAAGCTTAACAAGGTAACATGGTATTGCATGATGGAACAGAAAACAGAGAAAAGTTGTAAAAAGCTGTTTAAGGAACCAGCAAATCTTTTTGTTAGATTAATCATCTGTTGTAAAATGATGAATTTTCAGCTTTACTATAGTTACACTGGGTTTACAGTGTTACATTGGAAGAAATTGAATGTGAATTACTTGGCTTATATGCCAGTGGCAGAAATAAGTGTGATTGTGCACATTGTAGGGGATAGAAAAATAGAAGACAGAAGAAGTCCGATTTGTTTTTTAATGTCTAATAGCATGCATTCTTCAGAGCAGCTTTATCTGCCAACGTGAAGAGCGATTTGGCTGTGATTTCCAGTTCTTGCAACACCTTTCAACACATGTCAAACGGTTCATCAAAACTAAACACCCGTTTGTTCATCTCTGTAGGGGACACACCCTGTTCACACAAAGTAGTGTTCAAAAGAAATGGCAGAGCTTTTGTGGGACACTGTGTACACGCCTGTGTTGTGCAAAGGGAGATGTCTGATCAGTTGTGGAATTGCTGTGTTGATGGCAAAAATGACCCAACAATGGCTAGAATGAAGAAGGAGATGACTGTAGACTTTCTCCGTATTGGCTGATTGCTCATTTTTCATTTTTTATGCACTCTGTATAACCATGATATACTGGCAAAGTTTTACGTATTGGCTTCCCATAAAATTATTGTAGATATTTTTGTTTATTTGTTCTGTTTTTTTCAGAATGAAACTAAGCCGGTGAAGATGATGTCCCAGAAAACAAAATTCCCCCAGACCTACATCCCCGAGGTCAACTGCCAGGTAATCAATCTTTAACTCTTTAACGTTAACTTGTATTTGGATGCCCGTTTAAGTAGACGATTCGATTTTTATTTAATGGTGTGCAGTTTATATGCATTTATCCTCTCAGTCATTCTCACGTGAACCAGAGGTGAACGACTCTGACATTTACCTGTATCCTCTGATTAAACATTTCATTGTGTGCATTTCATTGTGATCCAGATTTTAGCAGCTTCAAGGTACAAAGATACACTCATTGTTTCAAATGAAGCAAACAATTGGTCACACAACTAATGCATGGTGGATTTTAAAAAAGTAAAAATTTATGGCATGAATTTTTTTCATGCAACTGTCTTTATGCTTTAAAACAAATAATTCCAGACCATTCTATGTTTGCAGTAACATTTGCGACATCCTGTTGAACAGGTCTTGGAGATGCCTTATGATGGGAAGGAGCTCAGCATGCTCATCTTTCTGCCCAGTGAAATCGAGGATGATACAACAGGGCTGGAAAAAGTACAGTACACACACTCAATCCAAGCACATGGAAAAACACACAAACTCATGTAGACAAACTAACAGTTGAAATCGTATCCACCCCAGCTGGAAAATGAGCTCACGTATGAAAACTTTATGGATTGGACTCGACCAGATATGATGGATGAGGTTGAGATTCGTGTGGGCCTGCCTCGGTTTAAGATGGAGGAGAAGTACAACATGAAAGAAATCCTGATTAGCATGGGCATGGAGGATGCCTTTGACCAAGGAAAGAGTGACTTCTCAGGTAGGAAATGTCGATTATGTTCTTGAAACACTTGACAATTGATCCTTTCTCTTAAAGGTTATAGAGTTCTATTAAAGGTGTCATATGTTTTTGTCTATTGTCTGTTCTCAGGCATGACTCCGGCCAATGACCTGGTCTTGTCAAAAGTCGTCCACAAGGCTTTTGTGGAGGTCAATGAGGAGGGAACGGAGGCAGCCGCGGCCACTGCGGCACTCATGATGCTCCGCTGTGCCCCCATGACCCCTCCCTTCGTCGCAGACCATCCCTTCCTCTTCTTCATTCGACATAACCCCACCATGAGCATCCTCTTCGCCGGCCGATTCTGCTCCCCTGAGTGAACACCACATCAATTAGAGCAGTATTTCTCAATGTGTGTGGATCACAGTGCCTTTATTAGTGCTATGTTACCTTACCGTCCACACGTAAGCAGCACTCCACAAAGATCCAGAATAACTGCTCTGAAATGTATGCACCTTACAAGTGTTCGTCAGCGAATCACATCCTTTGTTGTCTTTCCATATTTTTGAGATGAGAAAGCTTTTCTGGCTAAGTTTGGCTTTTAAAATCCTCTAGTCTTTAAAAGTGATCCATATCTGACACTCTTCTTTGTGAGATTTTTAAGCTCTTGCATGTTTCTAGCCCTTGCACTTTCACAATTCAGCAGCCCTACAATCTATCTGGAATTCACATACGGCCCATCTCACTACACCTTCACGCCCTCCACTAATATATCTAGTATGTCATTGTTATGCAGTTTATCTTATCTTATGCCTTACACGCCTTGAAAGAATTTGCCTTCATGACAGTAGATACATTACCCAGATATTGTATCATATTGTACCAGCAGGGGCGTTAACTGTACATTTACAATATACAGTATATACAATAGGTCTGATAAGATGACATCATTCATGGTTGATTCAGAGTACATATAATTCCACCACCTCCCTTAAATACCTACTTAATGACCGATTTCCTTTGTTAACCAAAGTTAAGCAGTCTCAACGTCCACCATGCAGTTCTATGCCACTTATGTAATGCATATGAGTCTAGCATATATTTTTTTTTCTGATGCTTTGCAAATGGAATAAAACAGTGTGGTTTCCATATAGTGTGTATTTTTGTTTCATTTCATAGTCCCCTTTTCAACAAATAGATGTGGAAATAGATGATTATGATGATCAAATAGATGATGTCCCTGAAATCTATGACGTCATTAATGTAATATTGTCTTAATTATACTTGCTGATTATTAATATATTCGTCACTGTTTATTTTGGTATATGTGGTACTACTTTAGACCACTTTTGATCCAAGCACAATCATTACTTTAATGTTCACTATTAAATTATTGCCACACCCACACATCCGTCAGCGTCAGATGAAGTGTAAACTGCAGCAACCAGACATTTTGTAAGAAGTTATCAATTTTTTCATATCTGCAAATCTTGTTTTTTGTGTGTTTGTTTACTTTGGTTGATATATTCCTCATTGGTTTTGTTTATGATTGTGACGCTGATATTCTATTCAACTTATCTACCGAGGGAGCGTGAGCAGCAATTACGAAAAGGAAGGTGGCGTACAAGTGTGAGAGCATTAGAATAACCACGCGCCTTTGTTTTTTTTTTTTTGTTACGGTCCGTTGGCGCCTCCTCGTGGCACTATTGAGAAATGAACGTGAGGGCGCAAGTGACGAGTTTTTCCCTAATTTTTTTATCTCGAGACAGACAAGCAGCGTCAGCATTTAGGGTTTGTGTAGAAAGTGGAATCAGTCTAGCCTCTTGGATTTAATTAGAAAACAAGCACATTATTAATTTCACTGTTTGTCATGTGCTCTTAATCGAGAGAAAACGGAATAATTTAATAAAATAATTTAATTCTGCCGCTTGTCTGCCAAGTACTGAAAAAGACAAAGAATGAGGAAGCTCGATGGGCGCATAAAGAAACAAAAAGCCTGGAACTATCTTGATCACTGCTCCTCCACCACAGCAATCTGTAAATAAACCACATCCCTCATTCAGTCTGTTTTTATTCTTCTACTTCATATCTGTTGTTGCCATATTATAAACAGTCTGTTCATAGCCCTTAGCCCTGCTCCTCTGCTGTTTGGTCATGCACCTCATTAAAATGTGTGTGTTTGCTCACTATCAAGGCAACTTCAGGTTCATAGATTTTTCAGAGGACTTTGGTACAAAGAGAGACAACATCACTTTGAAAGGGTAATACGGGAACGATGAAATTTTTCATATTTTACACTTTCTTCTTATCAGGCACAATGGCATCACCATCCCCTCTCGTCGATGCCAACTCCAGCTTTTGCTTTGGTTTGTTCAAAAAGCTGAACGCAGAAAACAAAACTGGAAACATCTTCTACTCCCCTTTCAGCATCTCCTCAGCCCTGACGATGGTGATGCTGGGGGCCAGGGCCAACACAACCACACGGATGTCAGAGGTACAAACACTTTAGTTTGCTTCATCTCACACAGCTATTAAGTCAATCGTTGTTGATTCATCAACTAGTTTATCTTGATGTTGGCATTGAAATACACTGTTTGTCAGGACTGCCAAAGAACAAATAAAAAAAACAAAAAGAAACTGTTGCACACGGAAAAGATGGTCTAACAGTAATATGATAGGATAGAAATGGAGCATAAAGCATAAGCTTTATGAAACTATACATGTATAAATTGTGGATAGTTGGAGTTCTCTTGGTTGCTTTTGTAAGGCTCCGTGTTGTGTTTGTAGAGCAACATCATACAGAAAGTGAAATGGAAAATGGACTGCATTTCTCTAGCACTTTTCTTGTCTTGGACCACTCAAAGCACTTTACAATGTTTGCCTCACATTCACCCATTCATGAATACATTCACACACCGACAGTAGAGGTAACCATGCAAGGCCCACTTACAAGGCTTCCCGGGAGCAATTTGGGATTAGAGTCTCGCTCAGGGACCTTCGACATGGAGGAGCAGGGGATGGAACCAACAACCCTTCAATTCCTAGGCCATCATCTTACCCCTTAAGCCATGTAGCCGTGGAAAGTGGAGATGTAGAAGCAATAAACATCTTGATGTTTACACAAAACTTCAGCCTACCAATGAAAATGTGTTGTTTTAGCAAACCTGTATTGCTCTGTGAGTTTAATCTTGAAGACAAACAGCTCTTTGGGCTCCTGTCTCACTTTCACTGGAAATTGATGACAAGGTAGACCAAGGTCTGACGCCCATGCAAGCCAGTACTACCAATGTGTTCCACCCAATTACATTTCAGATCATTGGCACCCATATCGCAGTTTGACAACCATTGCACAAACACATAATTTATTCAATGATGTTGCCATGGAGCATCAGGATGCACAATTTACAAAGATCATGTTATTTTTGTATTCTCATCTTAAAGTTTGTCCACTAGTTTCACCTTAAGTTTGTGTGTTCCTCCAGGTCTATTTGCTGCCATCTTTTCTTGGTCCACAACTAACCAATTTCGTGAACCTCTGTAACACAGCTCTTTATCTTTGGCTGTCCACAGTGCCTGAGTACCAGAGGTTTTGAGGGTGACATCCATGCCAGCGTTGGTCAACTGATGATGGAACTCATTAAGACAAAAGCCCCGTATGCCCTCAGCATCGCCAACAGGCTGTGCTTCTGTGCTTTTGCACGCCTACTTGTATGTTTGTTTACTCTGAATTTAGCTTGATCATATGAGGAATGGGGAAGGAGAGGGATCTTAATATGCGATAAGCAGAAACAAAAACAACAAACAAACAGTTGTTAGGTTGAAGGAGTGAATATGTCTGCACCACCAAACATTTAAAACACACTGAAAATACACTGCTGTGAAAAGTTCTATTTGTACTGATGGATTTAGTTCCAATATTACTTTGCTCCAGGATTTTCTAGCTGGCACCAGAAAGCACTACAGTGCAGAGCTGGAGCCTGTGGACTTTCAAAACAGCTCAGAGGAGGCCAGGCAGAACATCAACAGCTGGGAGGAGAACAAGACTGAATGTGGATTACACACTCTGACACACAGATACACACACA
>OMNV01010813.1:0-34681 GCA_900303265.1 Brotula barbata | reverse complement strand
AGATAAGCAGCACCTGGTGTCCTCCAGACCTGAAGCCAAAGAGTCCTGTAGGTGGGTCAAAGATTCAGATTCAGATTCAGATTCAGATTCAGATTCAGCTTTATTGTCACATATACCAGACGACAGCATACAGCATATATGAAATTACAGTCCTCTCGGACCCGTGGTGCAGTGGACAGTAAGTTAAAAAAAGGAAGTTAACTACACTAGATACTACGAAAGTATGTACAATTTACAATGTACAAAATATACAATAAACAATATACAAAATATACAATAAACAATAGACATTCTGAGTGGAATAGTGCAAATACAGGGTGGAATAGTGCAGATGCAGAGTGGAATAGTGCAAATGCAGAGTGGAGTAGTGCAAATACAGAGTGGAATAGTGCAAGTGGTGCAAATTAGAGTCTGTGGCCCAGTGTCAGTGGTGGGCAGCGGATGGGGGGAGAGGGGGCTGAGCAGGGAGGGAGTTGAGCATCCTGACTGCCTGGTGGAAGAAACTGTCCTTGAGCCTGCTGGTTCTGGCTCTGAGACTCCGCAGTCTCCTCCCCGACGGCAGCAGGTTGAAGAGGCAGTGAGATGGGTGGGTGGGGTCACCTGCAATCCTGGTGGCTCTGCGGGTGTTATAAATGTCCAGGAGGGAGGGAAGAGAGACACCAATGATTCTCATTCATTATCAACCTAGTTACATTTTTGTCTGTTGCCTAATGACAGAATTCCAGCCTGGTGTTCCTTGGAAGGGAATCCAGAGTAGCGGAGACCCGGATTCTGACCCTTACATGACCCCTGGTAGTGTTCTCGGCTCCCCAGCCCCAAGCCTCAATGACTCTGACCATCAGTTACTGCGAGACAACATAGGTATTTCTCTGAATGTGCCACAGTGAAAGTGTTAAAATGAGCACAGCTTTTTTTTTTTTTTAAGGTGCTTACAATCAGCAGTATGTGTGAAGGACAGCTCTTTTGCATGAGCATTAGTGCTGAGCGTTATTACCAGTATCGTTTAGGACATTGCTAAGTCGATTCTATTTTCAAAGCTTGCAGTTTGACATTGTATAATTGATTATAATCAACTATTCAGTTAAAAAAGAATAGAATAAAAATGATGGATTACATTCAGATAACACTCTTTCTTTTGTGCAGGGCCAAACCCCTCCCTCAACACCTCGCTGCCTTCACCTGGTGCCTGGCCCTACAGTGCCTCAGACAGCCCCCTCAGCAATGCACACAGCACAGGTATCTGCTTTACTTTGCTTAGCTCTATTTTGGCAACTTTTTCTACTTTTTTCTATGTACAGTTACACTTTTTTACTACACAGGTCCTGTTTGGACTGTGTTTTTCCAAATGTACAAGTTGTGCTTCTCTACAAGGACTCAAAAGGGCATTATTGTCTTCCCACTCCCATTTCTTTGGACTGTTTGTTAAAACACATCTTACCCCCACCTCCTCGTTTCCTCTTCAGCAAAGTACTCCGAGTACAAGACCAGCTGGCCCCCAGAGCCCATTGGACAAAACAAGCTGTGGAAAACCAATCGTAACTGCTCACAGCTGCCACGCCCCCCTCCTGGGTTAACCAGTCAGAAGCAGGCCTCGCCCTCTCCCTGGGGAAGCGGAGGTCCACGGTTGGCTCGGGGCTGGGGAGGGGGCGGGATTAACCAAGACTCACGATTTGGGCAAGGTACTGTGGACAGCTTTTGAAGAAACACAGAAAATGTTCACCACTTTCATGAGCATTTCTAAATGACATCTGTGTATCATAAAAGCTGAGGGTTTTGTCATGTAAATACAGCTGACTAAAGCCTCGTCTATGTGTGTATTTGTGTGAACACCCCTACACATCCTGTTTAATTAGTTTTTCCGTGTCTTGTTTGTCCTCACTTTTTATTTATAGGTTCTTCTTGGAGTGATGGTGTGGCGTCCAGAAGCAGCTGCTGGCTGCTGCTGAGCAACCTGACCCCTCAGGTAGGGAATACAGAAAAGAGGGAATGATTAAAGAAGAGGGAGGCCCTGAAAAGATACTAAATGCTGTATACAATGTGGAGAGATTTAGCTGCTGGATTATCTGTGCTGTGCGAAGGCTTAGGTACAAATACTAACACATAGGATTTAGTATAGGTATATTCTATTCGTTTAATATTAAATTTTCTCACATTCCCATACCAGGATTTGTCATGACTAAAGATCTGTCCAGACATAATGGCTGGGGTTTGAAATTGAAAGCCTTAAACTGTAATCTGTATTTCAGTCTGTTTTATGCACGTGGAATGGAATGATGCATGTCCCAGTCGTAATCGGATTTCGAAGTAGGATGAGCCATTTAATCAATTAAGGATTGCACCATTGCCATTGACATAGTAGTGCTACTCTGGAAAAAACAGACAAAGGAAAATAATTATGGAGCCTGTACACTTTGTTTTCTCTGTTAAAAGTTAATCTATTAAAATTTAACTAATTAAATTGCAATTCAGTGAAATTAAGCTAAAGTGCATTTTTCAGAATTTTATATATTTAATCAAAATAATACCAATTACCAATATCAGCACAACTGTATGTTATCAGTAACAGCATTTATCAATTATTGTATGCGTAGGCATCTCTTATTAATTTGGCTGAGGCTGTTGATTGGTACTCCAATGTATTTCTGCCCCCAATTTTCCCCCTCAACACTTGTACGCACACCTCACATGTTCACTGTGATAGAATTTTTGACAGATTTAGAATTTTTGACAGAATCTGTCATGCATGCAATCTCAATATGTAATTTTATAAGCTCCGAGACTCTGGCCTGTCTCTATAATTGATGACTTAATACATGGGACAATTAGCATTACCGCAGTTGTCACATCACACCGTATCGCTCTCTCTTTCCCTCACCCCGTTCCCTATAGATTGATGGCTCAACACTGAGGACTATCTGCATGCAGCATGGTCCCCTGCTGACCTTCCACCTCGGCCTGACTCAAGGCAGTGCTCTGATTCGCTACAGCAGCCGGCAGGAAGCAGCCAAGGCCCAGGGTGCACTGCACATGTAGGTTAACCTGTAACCTTGCTAGATCACATTCTAACATGTACACATGCTACACTCTTGATGTATATGATTAATGCATATCGCTGTTAAGTAGTCTAAAGGGCCTTGTATTTTCTTCTCCCGTAGGTGTGTTTTGGGCAACACCACAATCCTGGCGGAGTTTGTGAGTGATGAAGAAGTTGCTCGCTATTTTGCACATTCCCAGTCTAGAGGGGCAGAGGGGAGCAGTTCAGGAGGGACTGCTGCTGGTGGGGCACAAGGCTCATCTGCAACTGGCACTGCTGTGGCCAACAGTGGAGGCAGCTCCCCAGCTAGTGAGCAGGGAACAACTGGGACAACTTTGGGTGGAAATGGAAATGGTAGCACAGGAGGAGGAAGTGGAGCAACAGTTCTAGGTAGTGTAGGATCGTCCAGCGTTGGCTGGCAGAGTCTTGATGAACCAGGCAGTTCCCCAGAGAACCCTTCAGCCCAAGGACCGGGGCTGGGGATATTCTCCCAGTGGAGCACCAATGGGGCAGGGGAAAGAGGAGGAGGTGGAGGTGGTGGAGTAGAGTCTGGAAGGTCTGTTCTCTGGGGGACCATGACTGCAGGGTACCCCAGCAGCAGCCTGTGGGGAGCACCACAAATGGAAGAAAGGCACCAAATGGATAGCCCTGCTGCTTTGTTGCCTGGCGACCTGCTGGGTGGAGGAGGTGATTCCATCTGAGACCCCTCTGTTTGTATGTGTAGGTTTAGACACACTGTCACAACATCATACACTGGGATACACATGTACCTACTATAGCACACACACAACACATTTACATGATATGCATATTAATGTTCCACACATATACACGCGCATACAACTACATAACTACATGGTATGCATATTAATGTGCGTGCACACACACACATACACACACACACACACACACACAGCAGAAATGTGAGAAACATGCTTATACACATTCTTGTGGCCAGACTTAAGCTATTATATAAACAAATGCAGGGACTGTTAGATGTGTATACAGCCTTTTTCCATAGATGAAGATTTCAACTGCTTAGACTTGAATCTGATAAACAATGAAATGTCAGTTGGTCTGAACGACTTGACTGGATTGCAATGTGCTTAGTAAATAGAGGTCTTTTCAACAGATTTACATACACATGCACACACCAAATACTGGCGAGCCTTCAGACAGGTGGGCACTGTACACAGCATTACCTTCATCGTATAAGAACTTAAAACTACTACACGATGTGAGGTCAAGTGCAGTTTGTATTCACGTCACCTTTGAAAATGGAGACAGAATCTAAACAAATGTAAACACACAGCTCTGATTGACAAATTGAACTGTATCTTACTGTGTATGTTACGTTTGTTCTTCTGTTTGTATGTATGGTTTTAATTTTTTGAACAGTGAAAATATTGAAAAATGTTATAGTTTTCAAAATGCTGACCTCCTACTGTTGTATTTCACGCACTCTTTCTCTTTATTCTCTCAATCACATTTGTCACTGTCGCAGTGATGAATGTTAACATGCTGGCAGTTTGAGACTATGTTGCATTTCATGTGTCAGATACTGTGCAGTATCGTATGCAGTATGTGATTATGAGTGAGTGAGACTGAGACCAAGTTAGTGGATTTAACCACGGCCGTCTGCGTGTTTGTATGAATGTGTGGATAATTTGTGCGCATGTTACTGCCTGTCATAAATGTGGGCAAGGCCGCTTACTTTACTGAAGGTCTATAAATGTTTTGAATGCATTGAGTATGCTGACTGTGTTTTCGAGAAATATTGGCACTAAGGCTTTGTTTTTCCTCTTATTTTAAGTTGTTCTTTTTTTCAGCAGACTTGTCTTTTTTATCGTCCAACCTGCAATAATAAAAAAGAATATTTTATTGACACAAAGACCTGAAGGCATATGCGTTGTGAAAATGGACATGCCAAATCTTAACAAATTGTGTGGAGTGGGAGGGGTGGGTGGGACAGGTTGTTTACAGTTGCAGAGTGAGAGTTACCGTATGTTTTTATTATGTTTTGTTGTGTATTCCTCTTAAATTAAGACAGGCTTTAACACTCCTGTTCAGTGTTTTCATTTTGAGATTTTACAATGGAAAATTTTATTTAAACAAATGAGAACAAGATTAATAAAGATTAAAGTATTGGCTTCTAATTTTGTCCTGTGGTCATTTCTGTGAAATACACTTCTTGCAAATGTGGTTTTCTTGCTTTGCAACATAAACAAAATGCTTGGGATTTCCTTGTTGGACACACTGTGTTAACAATACCTTTTATGTCCCAAAGCTTGGACAAGATAAAGCATTGACAATGAGACATGGTGCTCTATGGATGCAACTGCGATGGAATTACAGTATATGGGTCTACTGTATCCTTTCAAACGACCACAGAGAAACAAGCCTGCGTGTCCATCTGTCACCCTCTCGTTACATCCACAAGCCAATCCAATTTAGCATCACATCATCCTACAGTAAGCCGAAGCGTACTGTATAAAATGCCTTACAGTACATTTTCTAGTGTGGCCAAGTACCCATGTAGTACCACACAGAGGTTTTTGATTGAGACAAATAATTTTGTCTTGAAATGTGTTTCCCAACATCATATAAGGTAACGGCAAAATCACAATCAGGTGGGACTGTGCTGTCAGGCAGCTTGAGCTTTATTACCCGTTTTTTTGCCTTATTTTGGTGATTACGTAATGTGATATTAGAATTTAGACGCTAAAATGTAGTTGTGTAGCAATAGTTTAAACTGTGGCGTAAAGAGTGACGCTTTCTTTAATTCTCTGTCCTCACGTTGCAATGACATCATCGGCGTCGAGGACGGGTGCGTGGTTATTACGGGTCGGGAGGGGGAGACAGACCGGTGAACGGAACAGCCGCTCGTGCTCCTCGAGCTTCTCAGGGACTGTCAACAGGGAGTATAGCCGAAGCCAGAGCTAAGAGCTAGGGGTATGAGAGCCGCCAGAATCCGCTCCCATCCTTCGCTGCCCAGGCCCCTGTCCGACTGACAACCATCGGATCAGCATCTGCACCGAACCAGCTCTCGGACAAACCCTATATCGGGTGAGTGGCGGACCGGGGAGCCAGAATAACCAGGGGGGAAAATGGGCCTGATTTGTCCGAGTCAGAGGCTCATATTCACGGCTTACAGGAGAGGGGGAGGGGGCGAGTAGTAGTGATGGCTATCTATCTACACAGGCTAGCAGGGTACTTGGGTGTGGTTACAAGTCTGTTACCAAATGTAACAGACTTGTAAGCAAGTGCGATATAAACATTTAGACGAATCACTATTTTATTGTTATATAATTTAAACAAAATTTGTTTAAATGGCTTCGTGTCGCGGTTCGGCTGGGTATTTCTCTGTCTACAGAGGCAGCTAACACATCGGATGTTATTGTTAGAACAGCACAGCTTCAACTGATTTTAAGCAAAACAGCATTTTAATCCCTTAGCATGTTTCACAAAGTGTTACATTGTAGCCCTCTGCCCGGGTAATCACAGCTGACTCGTCTCCCATGGATTTATGACAATTACAAACAGGCTAATTTGAACGTTTCCGTCTAATTAAACGGGATGATCGCTAACTAATATTTTGAAAGTTGTTCATCTGCACTAATAAAAGACGATGTCTTGTAATGCGTAGTCTCTGCTGTGTCTGTAGTACACAGTTGATCCGGGAGTGACAGCTAGAGGTGTAGCAGTGTTCTGTTTATCATGTGATTGTGAAATCATCTGGCTTTGGGTCTTTGTTAGATTTTGGACAGGGTCATTTTTCGTGTCCGTGTAGTTTCCTGCTTGAATAAACGCCAGATCCCATTGGGCATGTGCGTAAAGTACTTAGATGCCTGGTGGATTAGTACAATATCTCACAGATTATTGGAACACAGTACCAACTGAGTGGGACGTGCTATCTCCAAAACTGCTATTACACCCCTATACAGTCAATATGGAGCCTGTAATCAATCCACTGTCCTGTATAGAATACTACCATAATAGCACCTGATGTGTCGCAGGCTAATTCCACTTGCCCAGGCTACTCAACACTTGAGACATGGCGTCACATTTCAGGCCATCTTTGGCACATCAAACAACCCTTGTTGCAAAATTTTCACGATTCACGTCTCTACAATGCTAACCTGGCCTGAGCATTACAAAATTTGGCAGTGGTGGGAATGTTTTTGACACCACTGAATGCAAGTACCAACAATGTGCAAGCCACATGCACATATTCTGTAACATATTGAAGCATTGTGTGGCATGAAGATGATATGGCACTGCTGTGTACCAAGAAATAATGCATATTTATCGTTGTGCAGTCTTTATGCTTATTGGTGCTGCCTAAACTGGGTCCCTGGCACACTACACATCTAACACCTTAACCCAAATCCACCTGCCACCATGACAGCTACAAAGCAGGCTGTCATCTTTTCTCACTAACTGAAAGGTGTGGAGCCCAAATGGACCATTGCAATGCAAGATTATGTAGGTTTGAATCCTTTCAACAAATTTTGAGCTTTAATGATTGCATGTCACCCTGTGTTGCAGATCATGCAACATCAACGTCCGAGTGGTTTTCGCACAGGAATGGTATTGTGGTCTCTTATGGGATAATAATTGTTCAAATAGAAATGTCTGGAAGCTCACAAATTCCATAATTGATGGCTGTTCTCATACTTGACATGCTCAAAAAACTAAGGTTGTCTGAGAATGCTTTGCTCTGCAGATTCTCACTGAAATATTTCATGTCAGGGCTTGGTATCCTATAGGGGTTATGGATTAAGGGCTGTGCATGTAGTGCAACACAGCACTCTAATGATAATATAGTCTACTTTGTATATACATGTAGTCTTTTTGAATTGTCACTAGGGCTCTGGACATGGGCACTAATTAACACGCAGCCTGGTAGCTTAGGATGAGGAAAGAGCTCGACTGGGAGATCAGTCTGACTGGAAGTATTTTTAAAGATGCAGGAGTGCATTTGGAACAAGGGACTGCTCTTGCTATAAATGGCACAGTTTGTTTACAGTCTTTCCAAATTTATGGCAAGAAGTAAAGCCCTTTGATGAAATTATATATTGCACTCATACCTCTTCTACAGCACTTGGCTCTCTGTGAAGTTCATAGCACTGAATTTTCTTTGGGCCTTGACACAGATACTGTCAGCCAGGGCTTCATGGCTGTTCATTGCCAGTACAGAACAGAGTACTTAATGTTGCCTTTACAGTGACTGTGGCATGCTGGAGAGAGCACTAAATAAATGATGATCTTGAGCCCACGTCACTTGCATTTTGGCTCAAGAATTTCACTTCATTTCCTCATTTCTGCCAGCCCCTTCTACACATGCTACAGCTGACTCTTGTCCACTGGCATCACACTCTTTATTTCTCCCTTACTTCCTACTGTTACTGATCCTCCTTCAGCAACCTGCCCTACCAATCACCATACTGATCTAATCTCAAGTTGCTGGACAGAGACAGCAGATGGCTGTTTGTTGATCAGTAAGCTCACAATAACACCTGGGCGGTTCATCAGTTTGCCTTGGATTGATGACCATCTTCGTGCGAGCTGCTTCTTCACTCTTGTGAATATATTAATTCTACAATGTTCTTCCTTGAATCAGTCAGGACAGTCAAACTATGACTGCAACTGTTTTTTTTCTTTCTTTTTTGTATTGAGTTGAGTTGTATGCTAGATCAGCCTATAATGTTACATGATTACAAGCTAGACAAGCAGCACGGGTACACTAGCCCTGTATCATGTATCCTTAACCGCCTTTTTATCGTGTTTTGTATGTTCACAGTAACGAGTTGAAGCCATGGAGCTGAGAGTGGGGAACAAATACCGGCTTGGGCGAAAGATAGGAAGTGGTTCCTTTGGAGACATTTACCTTGGTAAGTGGAAACTGCTGCTGTTTTTGTACACTTTACACTGCTTTCTTTGGTTCCCCACCATTAAGGAGTTTTCCACATTGGTTTATATGGGCACTCTCTTCACACCTCCCTCACCTGGGCACCTAACCCGATTTTCCTTCATATTCTGCCATCGTTGGTCTGGTAGGGTGCAACTACCCATACTTTTAACTATGGTTACATTGTTTGTATCTGTCTGCTCAGGTGCCAACATTGCCACTGGTGAGGAGGTAGCCATTAAGCTGGAATGTGTGAAGACCAAACACCCACAACTGCACATTGAAAGCAAGTTCTATAAAATGATGCAAGGAGGAGGTAAGGTTTTTCAACACTCTTCCTACCAAAGGATTTATTTCAATATTTGTAATCCAATTTCACTAGCAAACTAAATGCACATAACAGAACTGTTTGTTATCCATTATGTACAGTTGACGTGCACAAATGGTGTGATTTGTAAATAGTGCTAGTGTTGTAAATGTGGCTTTGATGCATCCATAATGAATGTCTTAATGTCTACAATGTGTTTGTCCTAGTGGGTATTCCTTCCATAAAGTGGTGTGGTGCGGAGGGAGACTACAACGTTATGGTAATGGAGCTGCTTGGTCCCAGTCTGGAGGATCTGTTCAACTTTTGCTCCCGGAAGTTCAGCCTGAAGACTGTCCTGTTACTGGCAGATCAAATGGTATGGCATCCAAATCCTCCTGTAAAGCCCAGGGGCATAAGAATTGGAACTACGGTTCTGAGTATGATGTTCCATTTATTCTGAATGGATAATATCACATGGTCGTGGGAGCTTACCCTTTTATTGTAGACAATCATTTAAATTGTGCACAGTGTTATGAACACAGACTAACCTTTATGTTCCCACCAGATTATTTGCATGACTACCTTGACACTGATTTCTTGTTGTGCTCTATGCAAGTGCTGCACATGATCTGGGCTTCTTTAGATGTATATGATTCGGACTCCCGTCCCCACATACACACAGCGTACTTTGTTATTCCAGCTTGTTGTAAGACTCTGCTGGCCTAGATATATCATTTCATGCAGCAGTTTCTCTAGCACAGTTGATCTCACATTTTGTTCTCACTGTATCCACTTTGCTGTACCAGTCCCACTCAGTGCGTTACATAGATGTTTGGCTCTGTGCTTACAGTTTGGTCACCTTCCCTTATTAACTTTGTTGTCCTCTCTTGGGCCATAGGCTGCTCTAATTATTTATTGAGTGCACCTTCTATTCATTTTCTGTAGTAGTCTCTGTCATATTTTCTTTTCTTTTTGCCCAAAGACAAAGTTAGACGAACATTTTCCCAATAGCATGGCAAACTTTTCTAAAGTACTCCTTTTTGGGCTGGGAATTGACAAAAGCCTCCCAGTTTAACAACAATATAATACTTAGTTGCAGCTAGGTAATGTATGAGAATTTTTTTTTTAAGCATTGCATATAGTTGGTATGATCTGCCCATGCACAATATTCAAACATAGCTAGCTAAATAATATGCAATGAAAGTATCGAGTTTTCATCTGCAAGACAATTAGAAAATCACAATATTTTACATTGCTTGTTGCTGAACCTTATAATTTTAACACAACTCTGACTCTTGTCTCCCTTCTCTCTTTTAGATCAGTCGTATTGAGTACATCCACTCCAAGAATTTCATCCATCGCGACGTGAAGCCAGATAACTTCCTAATGGGGCTTGGCAAGAAAGGCAACCTGGTATATATCATTGACTTTGGCCTGGCCAAAAAGTACCGTGATGCCCGCACACACCAGCACATCCCCTACAGGGAGAACAAGAACCTGACGGGCACAGCTCGCTATGCCTCCATCAACACACATCTTGGAATTGGTAATGTACACTTGTCGCATACTCTACTACACACATGCATGCACATACACAGGCAAAAATCGGTATATTAAGCTGGCACGAAATGATCGTAGGCACTTTTAATGGGGAAATGGGCAACAAAATATTCTGTCTTTTTATTTTAACGTTTCCACTTAAGATGAATTCATTTTAGTCAATCGATGGTTGTTGTTATTTAACACGTCAAAGTGCCATGAAAAGAAGCAAACTTAAGTGTGTGCAAAGTGTTAACTTGAAACTAAGAAGGTAAAGTGAATGGATGGATACAGCCAATGTTGATAGGAAAGATGAAGGAATAGGAAATGGGAATCCCTGGGTCTGGACTTGACTTGAGTAAAAAAAACGTTAAGAGTGTCAGCAGCGGCATTACCAACAAAGGGCAAAGGAGGAGGACACTTGTGCTGTAAATGTAGTGGTCTGGACAGGGACAGGGTTAAAGGTTAAAAAAAAAGGTTAATGTTCCAGCACAGACTAAGGTCGACTGGCCGGTGGCACCCTGAAGGCCAAAATGTTGGATTGCCTGAAATAGCACTGGAACCATTGGACGAGAATGGTATCTAGTGATCTAGACCACGTGGCCTCAAGATCCAGGATGCCAACATAATGTTCTCTCTGGTCTTTTAGGCTCCATGGTGCATTTGGCGAGCTGTATTCTGATGAAGTGATTTCTGCACCTATGAAAGTCTCTTTGTGTAGCTGAAGGATATTTATCAACGTAGAGTGGCAATTTTCCAATGTTACTGCACAAGGTATACATTGTAAACCACTGCTAACCAACCAACGTATAACACAACAAACCAGCATTGGTCTCTGTTCATGTTGGCTAATGTCAAAAGTAAGCAGGGAAGGTTTCCCAAATGAATGATCATCACACAGGTACACTTTTGGTACAATAATTAAGCTTTTCATTTTCTTTTCTACCATTTGAACTCCTTCAGAAAAAGGTATACAGTGAGGGAAAACAGACCTCTTGAAATTGGTGCATACTCCTTCACTCGGCCATATTCCGCAGCGAGGAAAATGAACCAAGTTGCAGCTGGAGAAGTCAGAAAGCACCTAGAACGATACGGGATAGGCGACTCCGTACTTTAGATTTTGTTTCAAAACCATGTTAATATCAGCTCAAAAATCCACTCCTATTACACACCATCAGTGAATGAGATGCATTAGATTTACCTGCTTTAGTTCACAGCAACATTAAAAATAGATACGCTAACAGCTGGGCTAACTTAATTTGATAAAGGTCAGTAACTGAACTATTAACAAAGCAGATGATGGAATCTTGGATAATATGAGGCCCGATTTCACCGTAACCACTTAATGTCAAGTTGATATGTTGCACACTGACCTAAGATGTGCTGCCTTTATGAGATTTTTGGGACATTTCCTTATGATAATGACTTATTGACTTGGAATTGCCACTCAGTTCAAGACCAGGTGGGGTTCTTGAACAAGTTCACCTTGGGGCGATCCAATAGGGTGTTGTATGCACGTGTCATGAATCAAAATGCAAGTATTCATGAATAAGGCCCATTGTCTCCCATGAGAAAGATCATTTGTAGCTTTAAATTAAAAACTTTTTGTGCAATGGAGGATCACACCCCTGCTTTTTTAACAATTTGTCACTTAGTGGCTTTTTCATGATTAAGGAACTGCCACAACATTCACAAATAATAAGATTAGCTTTAAGTGGCCTGTAACTGACACAAAAAGTGAAGTAAAATGAGTTTTTGTTCCTAGGCTGTAGATACACTTGTGTATGCATCATAAATAATTTCTGCTGTTGGATGTTAAAATACACTGAGGAATGGATATGACAATAAAGGACACCGCAAGCAAAGCTATTGTAGCTACAAAAAAAGAAACTTAAGTGTGCACAGGTTGTCTCACTCGTATATGCACTGTCAAACTCTATCCACAGAACAGTCCAGGCGTGATGACTTGGAGTCTCTCGGCTACGTCTTAATGTACTTCAACCTGGGCTCCCTACCCTGGCAGGGTCTCAAGGCTGCTACAAAGAGACAAAAGTATGAGCGAATCAGTGAGAAAAAGATGTCCACCCCCATTGAGGTTCTTTGTAAAGGATACCCTTGTAAGTCATATTGCTGAGGTAGCATCTGTGTATTTAGTAGTTTGATGTACAACCACACACAGTATTGGTTTATGTATGGAATGACAGATAAACAACTCAAACATCATTTAATCACACAAGTAGTTGACACTAACCCAGTGATACTGGTCCTGTCTCATTGTTGTTTTTGTTCTTCATTCTTGACACACAGCTGAGTTCTCGACGTACCTGAATTTCTGCCGCTCGCTGCGTTTTGATGACAAGCCGGACTACTCTTACCTGCGGCAGCTCTTCAGGAATCTTTTCCACAGACAGGGCTTCTCCTATGATTATGTCTTTGACTGGAACATGCTCAAATTTGTGAGTTGCTTTTTAATGTTTGTAGCTGAAAAATGTGTCCGTGTTGCCATTTATAAACTTCCAAGCAGTTTTCGGTGTAAAAAAAAAAAATTATTGAAAATCTTTATCATCTATCAGGGTGCTAGCAGAACCACTGAGGAAGGGGATCGGGAAAGGAGGACAGCAGATGAGAGGGATGAGCGACTCGGAGGAGCCCCCAGGGGCTCTGCAGCACGGGGCCTTCACCCAGGGCCCACTCCAGGAGCTGCCAACAGAGTGAGGAACGGTCCAGACCAGGCTATCTCTAACCCTGCCTCAAGGGTGCAGCCGTCTGGTGAGTTTGTGGTTAAATTGTTTTGGTCTGATAAACTAGTAACAGGGGGAGAGGAAGTCAAATAAATGCAGATACTTAACATTCTTGCATATTATTTCAGGGAATGCGTCGCCACGTGCAATTTCTCGTGCAGAAAGGGAGAGGAAGGTGAGCATGCGGCTCCACCGCGGGGCTCCTGCCAACGTCTCCTCCTCTGACCTCACAGGCCGTCATGACCAATCCCGAATTTCCACGTCACAGGTGTGAAAATGTAGCTTGTTAAAGCAACAAAAGCATAGCGTGTGTAAACGTTCATGGTTCTGTTTATTTGTGCCAGTGAGCCAACACCCACAGCACAAGGGCTGGCACACCTAAGTATTAAATGAATATGAAAATATCTTGAGAGAAACTGAATAATAATCCAATATTTCACTTCTAGCATGAATATTTGGTTTGATCACAGCTCATTAATGTCAGTACTTAGAAGAATTGAACACAAATTTCAAGCCTAATCAGTCTTGTATCAACAGAAATACAACTTGAGTCAATAGACAAGAATCTACGGGTGAAGTTACCTTCATTGGAGGAAAACAAGAAGTTGAAAATTCAACTAAATAAAGTTTATGGAATTGAAAATATTAAGTTAAGATTAATGTCATTTAGTCCTTTAGTTTAGTTCTTCACCTCTTTCCTCATCTTCCTCACTCTTTTTTTTCAATTTCTCACAAACCACACTGTGTGAGAGTATCCTACATTATGCACAAAAACGGTTAATCCATCGTCCTGAGGAATGCGTGCTAGACCAGCAGCATCAGACGAATTGGACTGATTTTTGAAAGCAATAATCTTGAAGCTTTTGTGCAAAAAGAGTTTACTGGTAGTTCTAGTGAAACTCGTATCTTCAAAATGGATCTAAAAGTGGGAAAAATCCATCCAATGCATATCTCGAAATCAAATTCAAACGAGCTGGGCACTGTTTCAGCCTCATTTCCCAGTGCATAAATGATGGACTGGCCATTCTCCACACCTTGACAACTTGAATGCCTCTGGTGGGTTAAGGTTGTGCCGTCTATAAATAGCCACAAAATGCCACTAAAGATCTCACTGTGGAACTCGATAGGATCCTTCCATTCTTTGAATATGCTTGGTCAAGGGTCAATTATATTCAGAATTCTGTAAATTTTATTTATATTCCCTAGTAAATCAATTTACAGTCTGCAAAATGTATACTTTACTTAATGTAGTTTTAAATTGTATTATATTGTATATGACATTTGAAAAAAGTCTGTTTATACCCATACAAAGTGCGAGGTTTTTATGTGCATTTAAATGTTTCATCAATGGGCTCCCCACATTTGCTGGGAAACCTAGAAAACCAGAAATTCTGCTATAATGCCAAAGTTTGTCATTAAACAAGAAAAGAACTATCCTGGCTAAATTGTAACGTGCAAAAAAATGTAAAAAATTTGTATTAATTGTCATAACCCAGGTGATCACCCCATACACGTGGCAGGTGGAATAAGGGCTGTGTTCTGGGTTATGGTGAAGTTGTGGATTAGTTTGCAGTTATGATCTTGAGATTTGTGAGTGATAGTTGATCCATGTTCTGAGTCTTTGTCCTGTGTGCTTGCATTGCAGGTCAGTGTGCCATTTGAGCACATGGGAAAGTAGAACGTTCTGGCCCTGCATGCACATGAGACTGACAGGTAATGTTTCACTGTACCACCTAAACACAGGTTGACTGCACAAAACTGTGCCATTTAAACCTATACTGACTGTACAATCCAACTGTTGCAGGTCTGCAAGGCATATTCATGGCTCCAGTTTTTTCCCCTGTATTTTTGTTAATGTTGTCTTATGAAAACGGTTGCCAATGGACACATGGATCTTGCAGAATGGACAGATAAACCTCAATAGATCCAGAGATGTACATGACAGTATCCCGCTATCCACCCATGCTGAACCCTGGATGACCACCACCACAGTAAAACAAAAACCAACCAAAAAAAGCTAATTCTGCCCCATCCACTGTTACCCCATAACTGCCCCCCCACCTGAACCCATTCTCACAATACATTCTGACAAATGTGAAGAATTGTTGGCAAAAAGAAGGTACAGAACAATGCATGGTCAACTTCCTCATTGGTTTGGGATTTATGAAGATTGATGTGATTCTATCGCTGCATAAAGCTTTCAACCGAATCAGTGGAACAGATGGGATAGCTTTGATTGGACTAGCTGTGACTTCCCTCTTCTATTTCTTAAAGGTTTTGATGAATTAGGTCGTGTTCAGGCTTTTTAAATGAGAGATTGCAGCTAAATGGCAGAATTGGGACTAGTGGATCTGTGGACAAAAGAAGAATGGAAATTTTGAAAAGGATATGTAAGTGATGTTTTAGTTTTTAGTGTAATGATTCTGTTGATGATCGTTTGATGGGTACTTACCTCCTATCCTTCATAGCGCAGTTCTCACCCCCCCCCACCCCATGTTGTCTCTTGACCAGTGTATTTTCCTTGGTGGTGGTGTGAATGGGCGAGGCAGAGAATGACCACAGACATTGCTAAGAGACACTCCAAGTCTTGAGGGGAGATCCTCAGGAAATTCTCGTTCTATTTAACTAGAAATCATAGTTGCCCACTTTTGCTGACAAATAGTGGCTGCAAATTTTATTATAGCTCTTAATTTCACCATTTTTATTCCTTGTTATTGGAGATCAGACAGGAGTGGGCAAGCTCTGTTAGCGATTCGGAGGGGAATTGGGCATCCAAGGTTTTTTTAATGTTTACTTCACTGTAAATATTTTTATTTCTGTGTAAAGCCAAATTGTGTTTTTTAGGTGTAAAGTAGAATACAGCATACTAATTACATACAGTGGGGCTGGGTTCAGAATTTTCGATGTTATTAAAATTACTAAATTGTGGGATGGGCTTAGACACTGTTAGATTGCCAGCTGGGTCTCTGGTTTGTGCATGTGTGGATGAGACATACAGACACAAACAAACTTCATTCTTTAAATGGTGTATTTTTGATTTTCTATGCTCTTATGTTACACAATTTGTCATTTTTGTGTATGGGTTCTGACGTTCTCTTATTTCCTGCTCCGATTTTTATTGCATCTGCCTGTAACTTATAAGAAGCATATTGTTCATAGTTAAGACGTGTTTCCTCATTTCAAAGTTCGTCCATACTATCCACCTAAAACAAAACACAGGGTTTTCAGTATTCCTCCCTGCATAAATGTGCTATGTTTGATGTTCATTGTATTTAGTCAGCAACCCTAACATCATTTGAAGAAAGCATACATGATACATTTGCCCACATGACCCAGTGGCATTGTAAATATTTTGGGTTGGGAGTGAAACTATAGTGGATGGGATCATGGGGTAATTCACTATGTATTGTGTACTGATATTTTGTACAGTTCCTAAACACAATTTATTTACAACAGTATTTGTGTATATTTTATGAAGTAATAAAAATGAATAAAAAACGTTGCCCACACCCTTTCGATGGCAGTTTGTTTATTTTCATTCAATGCATCTAAGTGGAGTAGAGCGGATGTTTAGTCGGTGTGTTTACATTAAAGGTCAGCGCACTCCGAAATGACGTCATGTACAATAGGAACATAACGAGACTGCACATGCGCCGGACGCGACGCTTTACTTGTCTACTGCTGCCGTCGGTGATGTGGATGAAATAACGTTATCCGCTCACACACCTGTATGTACAATTGACAGGATAGTACATTTTTGATAAATGGCGTTCTATTTAAATGACTTGGACGAGTAGCTCCATCTACAATCGTGTGACGTATTTTTCTAAGTTGACTGAAGACTTTTTCTTTTCAAAAGAAGCAGCATCAAGCTAGCGCTAGGCTAGGGAGGCTAACTAACGGAAGCTAGCATAGAGGAACGTAGTTGATGCTCAACTGACGACACTTGCTTTCCTGGCTTTTAGCGGTGATGCGGTGAATAGAAAGAGCCCGCATGCCGTTTGAAATTTCGCTTTTGGTCGGAAATTCAACTTTTGCTCTTCAGAAGGATTACAAAGATTTGTGAGTGTATCAGATGTGCTTGGCTCCGTAACACCGCAACCCGTGCAGATCAAACAACTGCAGACGAGGTAAGCAAAACAGCCGAGTGTATACATCGTGATCTACACAACAGCCTCTCCATCTCAGTTTGACTTTACTGTTGTTGTTTTCTTTTATGGTTTACACACGGAACGGAACCAAGGATAACCACAATGCTTAATATAAAAGCCTGAATTATTGCAGTTGTCGGATCTGCATTGAAGGAGATGCCAGCTCAGCAGTGTGGATGCAGTTGAGTGTTTGCTGAGAAACAGCTCACTCGTGTTTGTGGTGTTAATGATGTACAGTTGGAACTGTAAATTGGCTTGTGGTATCTGCTGTATTGACTTGTTTGCCTCTCTGTGGGGAGTAAATGCTGCAGCTCCTAGCTGGAAGCAGAAAATCTGACGGAAGGCCTGACTGATTACAAAGACTGATTGGATTGAGGTCAACAGACAAAAGACTTTTTAAAACCTGTCCATGGATGCACTCACTTGGATTGATGAGCTGCTTGTCTGTCCTGAATGTGGCCTGGTATCTATACATGAGCACGCACACTCTTATGTTTTTCAACCATTTTTGCTTGTACTCTAGTCTACAACCTGCTGGGACCTGGTAATGCACAAATTTGATTCATTTTAGTACAATAAAGAAAAATTGTACCAAGAAATTAAATGGTTGATGTCTAGCAAATCTATTGTATTGTATTGTAATGGAATGATAAATTTGTCAGTAGGTTTTTGTATATTTTCAGAAGACATTCTGGGAGAAATCTGTCTTACTTATTGTCTCTATGACTTGAAGCATTAATATAAGTTTCCAATTGTGGTCAGTAGTTTAATACTGTGCTGTTCATTATCACATTTTAGTGGTGAATCAGTGTATAGATAGATAGATAGATAGATAGATAGATACTTTATTAATCTCGAAGGAAATTTAAGTCATCCAGTTGCTGAGAACAAGATAGTAACAAAAAAAATGATAAAAGAAGCATAAAATATATAGAACAATATAATATAATATAACACAATATAATGTAAAATATAGATGGTATTTAACTCATTTTAGACAAATTCCCATGTATTCCTTGGTGATGCAATCCAAACCATCCAAAATTTGATGATTTGATCTTTATTCTGTGATTAGAGTGGCAGATGATGAATGACAGTAAATATAACTCAGGTCATAAGTACTTGTGGTCAATGATTTAAGTCGACTGAAAAACATTCAGTCAATTGTCTTGTCAGGAGACATCCAAAATGCAGTTTGCTGGTTTATCTGGGCACCCAAATAATTAACTTTTTTGTTATTTCTATAGTTAAGCTTGTTATAGTGTAAATGACACAATACTATATTTCATGTTACGGCCTTGCCACAAGCTGATTTAGGCTTTGGCACATAGAATGAGTCATCCATGATCACAAAGAGTGCCCGCCTATATTTAGCTGGTGCACAGGGGCTTGATAGTTATTGTGAAATCATTTTCACTGTGAATAATTAGATTAGTTCCTTCCTGGAATCCAGGAACTCTGACGTTAGAAACAACAATACCCTGAAATGTGTGTGGGTTTGACCATGAGGGCGGTGGCCTGTGGATATTTTGATGTTGTTAGCTCTGATATAAAATGATGTATTTTTCTGTGTTACAAGACGGCAGTAGTACAGTATCATGGGAGCGCCATATTTGATCTCCATGTCCCATAAATCTGTACGCAGGGCCGATGTTACACAAGTCTTCTTCGTATCATCCTTACTTTGCTCTCCTTGTCCCTTTGGCAATAATGTTAATAAGAGTTTCAGATTTGGGACCAGAGGAATAATGAAACATTTGAGTTTGATAAGGAGAAATGTAAAAAATATTCAAATTCTAATTTAAAGTCACTAAATGTTGCTTTACAGCAGGTTTTCATTATTTTCCAACCTCGTTTTGGACCGGTAAATATGGATCACAGTATCCAAATGTACATACAGTCCCCCAATGAGCATCAACAGCCCTCAGCTCATGGCTGTCACACAGATTCTCCGTGTTTGAGTGAATCAGGCTCTCTTCCTCTCTCTGTGTTTTTGTTTTCCTTCACGCTCCAGATCATCCTCCTCACCCAATCTCTTCACCCACCTACCTTATGCCTCTATGATTCACGCCCCCTGCTTTGATCTAATGTCATCTGTCAATCCACACAGTCTTGCTCACTGTATTTATCGGTTATGTTGTCCTAGTTTCAACTGCTTTGTGTTTTTCTGTTTTTCTTCTTTCTGCGATTGAGCGGTGCAGCTGTTGGGATGCCTTTCTACATAGCAATGTGTTAAATTCTGTCACCGAAGCCCAGATTCTTGTGCTTTGCTACTTCTACAATTTGTTTGGATTAGATTATTACAGATTGTTTAATAAAGTTCCTCCTTCCCCCGTCTTCACACAGATGAGTCAACTGTGGCGAAGAGACATACCCTTGTCACAGAGGTTGGGGAATGACTCTCCTGTTGGCCTCGCCCCTGGGCCCCCAGCCTCTGTAGCTCCTCCAGCACCCAACTCATCCTTAGTACCAGAAGCCCCACTGGTCACACCTGAAGAGCCTTTTTTTCTCATGACCTCCACTGCCCAAACTATATCGGGTGTTTTTGTTTGGACAGCTCTTCTGATCACATGTCATCAGGTAAGAATTGGAGGCTGGTAGGTGGCTAGTGGTCTGATAGATGTGTTAACAGCCTTATATCAAAAAGTGTTCATGTCAACTCTCAAATCGAACGACCCCCTCAATTCAGTGTACTGTAGGGTTGTATATGTGTCTTAGTCTAATGAATTTGTATGCTACAACAAATTCCAATTTTGTACAATAACAATATATTAAAACAATTGAGTATGTTTGATTTCACGTACAGTACTGGTCCAAAATCCTGGTCCCCCTATCAAACCTGGTGTTTGGTGTTCTTTTTTCCCAACAGTCATCCTGACAGTAAATAGTGATGAAAGTAGGATGATATCCAGGTGTTAGCAATGACATTAATTAGGGCTCCATTCCATTTAGGTTGAAGAGAGCCTGGTTCCAAGGGAGGTCCCACTAAATCCTGGACCCTTTAGCGGCTAAAGGGAATTTTTATAAGGGGAATCTGATTTTTAATACTGCAGCCACATTTCCTGTATTTTCTGCTTGGATTCTAATAAAGAGATAGACAGCATTGATAAAACAACAAATCTAATGGGGGACTAAGACTTTTGACCAGTACTGTGTATTGAAGAACACTGATTTGGACTAGTTATATTTCTAGAATGCCTTCTTTTAAATTTCACCTTTTATTTATTATTACTGTTTTTAGATTCTTTGGGGCATTTCTGCTTTGTTGTGATAGTTACAGTAGAGAGACAGACAGGAAGGACGAGACACAGCGAAGGCCAGGCCAGAATTGAACCAGTGCCACTGTGTTACGTGTGTGCGCTCTTAACCGATGAGGCACTGGGGGACCCCCAATTTTTATTATCAACAGCTGCTGTTGCTCACGTATTGGCGTCTCTTATCAACATATGCAAAAACATAACTGTGAAACAAATCAAACCCACAACTAAAAGTCTTATAAATAACTGGTCAGACTGTGTAAACTGTCTGCCTAAATGTCAACAATGAAATAAACTCCATTCATTCATGTTAAACACACAATAATACAGTGGTGCAAGACAGCTAGTGAAATGTTCCAGTGCTGTTGTTGAAAATGATCAGAGCTCAGTCGTTTCATATCTTCATCCTCATAGTATTCATATTAATATATTTAAAAAAACAAAAAACGTGTCCTCGGGGGCAAAAAAAAACCTCACCCACAACTAAAACTGTTATGAATAGAAAACAACTGTGATTAAACAATATTACACAAGGGCTTAAAAAAAGGCTTGTTGTTGCCAAACAATGCACAAACCGACAGCACAAAAATCAAGTGGAACATTATAACAAATCCATTCTTTCATAGAAAAACAAACAAAAACTGCTCATGATCAGGCCATTAAAACACACACACACACACACACACACACACACACACACACACACACACATAGAAGGTAGTGTGAGACAGTAAGGACCCATGTTTTTGAAATCTACGTCCTAAATCCAAATTTTGGCTCAAATATTGGTGTCCGTATTTTTGACTGAAGTCAGTTTTTGTTACACCACTACTGTAAACCTGTACACCACCATTACTAATTACAAAAAATGAATATAAGCTGGACAAGGGCAAATACTGGACATCTAAATCTAAATGACAAAGAAATTAACACAAGGCAGTGGAAAAGGAAAAATAAGCAAGAATGCATTGAAGTGTACATTTGTATTTTCTTGTACATTTATTTCTAAACAGGAAGGTTAAGCGTTCAGCGTCTATTTAGTGATTCATTTTTATCGCTGCTCCTGTTGCAGTGAAGGATTCGGTAAGCATCCATGTTACAGAAGGCAGCGCTTATTGTGCTCGGAGGCACAGGTTAATGATTAATCAATCGTTGTTTGCTGTCTTTCACATAAAGGGTTAAAGAAGAGGCTTCTGTCACTGGCAACAGGTGCTCCTGACTCCATTGTGAGATCAGCGTAGACCAAGGGTTTTCTGTGTGCGCACATGCAAGCGTGTGTGCGCCAAAGGGTGAGGGGGGGGTCACCTAGCAACAAGTCCTGTAAGCAGAGTGCACTACCTCACTGGCTGCGTTGGCACCGACTGTTTACTTCACCAAAGGTGTGTGTTTACAGGCCATGGAAATGTGATAGGTGGGACATTGTGTGAGTGGAAAGGAGCCGGGTGAACAGACAGAGGTGCCGCTGACAAAGCCTGCCCTGTCCTTCTCGCCGTCTGCTTCACTGAAAAGGAGCGATAAAAACACAGAATCAGTTTACCGAAGCCAGAGTCAGGCCACACCTTTACCCACCTTATTATCAAATTGTGGTTTCCAGCAGAGGAGGCAGATTGTTATTCAAACACATCACAACCCCGTGTTCACTGTTTGTTCATGTGCTAAAAAGTATGCAGTCCACCATAAGATGGGTTTATGGAATGAAGCAATTGTCAGGAAGCGTTGCAGATTTGTGAAGAGCTTTAACATACAAGTATACTATTCAGAAAATGATGCAGTGACCTCTTTTCCCTTCTTTTCAGATCTACATGCACCTGCGTTACTACAGCTCTCCAAATGAACAGAGACACATAGTGAGGGTCCTCTTCATTGTCCCCATCTATGCCTTTGACTCTTGGCTCAGCCTTCTTTTCTTCACCAACGAGGAGTACTACGTGTACTTCGACACAGTGCGAGATTGCTACGAAGGTGAGTTGGTACTCACTGCAGCAACTTCTGTTGTTAGCTGGGTGGTGTGCCGACATATTAGTGGAGTGAGAGTTTTGTGTCACGCTGTGTGCCTTTTGACTCCCGATAGAACTAAGGATGTAAAAATGTATGTGTGATCCTCCAGTGGCAGATGGCCTTTACAGTGTCTTCATTTACGAGGGCGTCCATCTACATTCTCTTGTCTCTATGTCCTGCTGAGATTGCTGGGGAGAGAACTTGTTTCCTAGCAACTGTATGAAAACGAGCGAAACCTTGAGAATAGATTCAGAAAGCATTTTGCTCGTGAACAGATAAAGACAGGAAGAATCGGAGAATGGACCATCCTGGAGTTATATAACATGTTGCAGATGATTATTTATAGTCACAGCAGGCTTGTAAAGCGTGTTTTTGCGTTTGTTCTTGTCTACTTGATGGACGTGTATACACTGCTGTACACTGCTGCTGGACTGTACACGAGCATGTGGCTCGTAGTACAAAGGTTGATAGATGGTACGGTCAGTGACCCCAGTGTATTGTCAAACAGTGGGACCAACAAACATTATTGCTGCTGTCTATCCAGTTGTGCGGCGTGTAGGCTTAATAGACTACAAAAGACACAGATACAGCTCCACCCAAAGATAACCCCAGATGGATTATAAGGATTTACAAATTCAAGATTCTCTGAAGACGTACAAAAAAATGTAATCTTTCTGAGTTCTGGAACACAATTAAGCCATGGGAATTCCATTATGACAAATGAATTGTTTCCGCTGTGATAAATCCCACCCAACCTCTGGAGCAAACATGGCAAAGAAAAAGGAAAAAGAAGACATAGAAATACATATGGGTACAAGAAGATAACCCCAGACGTGTAAAGATCCAAGAAACACGGTTGCCAACATAATCATACAGAGGCTTAAAACTCACGGTACGCCTGTAAACTTACTTAAAATTACACCAAGGGAATCAGATATTTGAACAGAAGGGCTGAGATAAACCTATATATTGTTGGTGAACACCATAAGAACACTTAACAAGCAGGGACTCCACACGTGTACTCACCACACTCCACTCTAAAAGATGGCTTAAATATTCATAGGAGATCCCTGTGGAGCTCTGTGGGACCATTTATGTTATATTTAGTGATGGAACCAAACAAACTTTTTGAACCTATGGATCAGCTGTAGGTGTATATGTATGGAAAGCTGTGACTCTTTAGAAACCAAGAAACATTAGTATGCTGGAATCTTTTGTATGCAATGGAATGGGCAAAGATTCCGATAGAGACACGTCGGAAGCTTGTGAGTGCCTACCAGCAGTGTTTGTTGAAGGACCTGTATTTGTGGATTTAAAAAATAGATTAAATATCATTTGCAAGGTGGCAGTGTTTTGACACTTGAATGAATAAATCCAGATATATTTTCAGGCTGTTCTGACTCCTGCCTACGATCTGTCAACCGGTGCTGCCTCTGATTAGTCTGAATAGATTTTTCCTTCACTCTGAGGTCTACGAGGCTTTCGGGGGCTCGGCATTAGGCCCCGTCACGCTAGGCCCAGCTCAGTGCTTATAATTTACATGCGGTGAATGTATACGTTTGCTGAATTAAAGTATGCCTTGTTTCCTAAAAAGCAATGAGACCGTCCGCTTTAATGCATCATGCAATCAAGTTTCCACCGAGCAAAGTATTTTATAATTTTATTCAGTCATTTTAAAAGTACGGTGCACCATTAACCGTTTTTACATGTGTGACTCTCTACAGCCTTTGTCATCTACAACTTCCTCAGTCTGTGCTATGAGTACCTGGGAGGAGAGAGTGCCATCATGGCCGAGATCAGAGGGAAGCCCATCGAGTAAGATTTGTTTGCTCTCAACTTTTCTCTCTCATACTTTTGTTTGTAATCTGCTAGTTTATCAATTAAATTGTGCTGATCGCTCACCCTGTGTTTACACCAATGGCACGTCTTTCTAGGTCGAGCTGTGTGTATGGAACCTGTTGTCTATGGGGAAAGACCTACTCAATTGGCTTCCTCAGATTTTGCAAACAGGTACAAATAACTGAGTACAAATGATAATACACTAATGAAGTACTATAAAACATTAGGCGATAAGTCACTTTGAAGTGCTTGTATTTGTACATTTTAGCATATGTGTATTTTTCCTGACGTGTTCTCTCTGGTGCTGTCTTTTCATCTCTCAGGCAACTCTTCAGTTCTGCGTGGTGAAACCCCTAATGGCTATCTTCACAGTCATCCTGCAGGCTTTTGGCAAATACAGAGATGGAGACTTCAAGTATGTTTAAAAAAACGTGCCCACTGTGTGTGTTTTCCTTGTCATAAATATAAAAGGTTGAGCTGGTCTTTGTACTCTTAATAGTTATCTTCAAGTAATTATCGATAGGCCCGCCTATAAAGGGTTCACAAGAGTCAGTGGTCCATAAACGTTTTTGTGTACCGAGGAGCATCAAGAGAACAAGGTTACACTGTAGGGTATCATTTAAATTTGCTTTGTCTTGACGTTTCCTTCTGTCTTTTCTGTCTGTATTTCAGTGTGGCCAGTGGATACCTGTATGTGACTATTATCAACAACATCTCCGTCAGTCTCTCGCTGTACGCTCTGTTTCTCTTCTACTTTGCCACGCGTGATCTGCTTGTCCCATACAGTCCGGTGCTCAAGTTTTTCATGGTGAAGTCAGTCATCTTCCTGTCCTTCTGGCAGGGTAAGAGCATTACATGATCTCTTGTATTTAAAACAATACACATAGCCATTTAATTTAATATAATCATATTTAATGTAGTGGTTTTTATGTGTATTCTCTTCCCACTGTTACAAAATGTGCAGATTATAAAAGCATTAAATAATCAGTAAAATTAAAAAATAAATCATTAAAATAAGAAGGAAATCCCCGATCCCTGTCATATCTCTTGTCTCTCTTCTTTTGTTTTGTTTGTTTGTTTTTCAAATTCAGGAATGCTCCTGGCCATCCTGGAGAAGTGTGGAGCCATCCCTCAGATCAGTTCCACTGACTTCTCTGTGGGAGAGGGCACGGTTGCTGCCGGTTACCAGAACTTCATCATCTGCATTGAGATGTTCTTCGCTGCTGTTGCTTTGCGCCACGCCTTTACATACAAGGTCTACATGGACAAAAGACTTGACTCATATGGTACGGTGCCTGTGGAGGGGTGGCTGGGTGTGGGTGGAGGGGCGGTTGGGTGTGGGGTTGAAAGTTGCAGACTTAGACCTGAAAGTTGAGGTTGGGACTGAAATGACTTCTTTCTTGCGCCCTTTAAATGGCTTGTCTTTCTCTGTTCTTCTGCGCTGTTGTGCTACTTTATCATAGTTTCATCTTGGTTTTCTGATGTTCTTTGTTACTCTTGTTTCCCTTCTTCTCTTTCTCACTCTGCTGCAATGAAAGGCTCCTTTCCTATCTATGGACAGTACGGTAGGTTTAATGTTAGCTGTGTTTAGTCTGCCTCTGCCTCAGTGCTGCTTGCGCATAAATGTCATCAATTTTTGTGTTTTAACTTTCAGCATGACATTCAGTACAGCATACATTTTATTTTTACATTGTCCCTGTCATGTCAGTGAATGCAGCCTGTGAACATTTTCAAATATCAGATATATCAAATCCCATGTAGTATGCACTTTGTAGATGTATTGTCAGTACAAAGTGTATTGTCCTATTCTATGACAGGTAATTCATTTGTCCTCAAATGTGTGATGCTAAAAACACCACAAAGAATACTAATGGTGTATTTAGATGACTTTCTGTTGCGAAGGCTTTAGCATTACTGATGCAGATCTGTTTTAAGCCGTTTTGCTCATTTAATTGGGCGAAACTGATTTTATGTGCATATTCACCAGACAGTTGGATGGAAACACTGCTTCTCACTCATGTCGCTCTGTCCCCCCCCCCATCATGCTCAATGTTTAAGGTTTAATAATCCACCTAACTGCCCCACCTGCAGGTCGCTGTGCTCCGATGAAGAGTATCTCCAGCAGCCTAAAAGAGACCATGAACCCTGGGGACATGGTCCAGGATGCTATTCATAACTTCTCCCCTGCCTATCAGCAGTACACGCAGCAATCCACTCTGGAGCGGAGCGGGGTGCCACCGCTGTCCCGCAGCCATAGTAACCTCAGCACCCGCGGGGACACCGAAAAGACCCTGCTGCTCAGCTCTGACGATGAATTCTGAGACTCATGTATGCACAGAGTTCTCATTTTTCTGATGCTATACTGATAAGTCAGATCCTATTATTTGTACCTAAACAGAAGATCAGGTACTGTTCATTTTTAGATGACTTTAAAATATGAGATTGATGACAGGTTTGTGAAATCCTGGTGAACAAGGGATAGTGTTTTTACAGATGATGATGATGGAAAAGCTGTGGTTTCAGATCATTGGAGTTGAGATGTTTAGACTTGCTGCTGATTTGTGTTACATTTGGTTAGTTAAATTCATTCTTGATACATATAGTAACCTTAAAATTCTAACACTAAATATATTGTTATTGCTCAAGAATAGATAAGCTCAGTAACTCACAGATGTCATACAGGTCATCAGTCACAAAATACAATATCAGTGCAAATAAATGTGCCTGCACATAGCATCCTTATGCTGCGCTTCACGCTTCCAGCATAAAAGAATGACTGATTTTCGGATTTCAGTGCCATTTCCATCTGAAATATATTCATTTCATCATTTGAGTTTTGTAAAAATTTAATCTTAAACTCTTACACTCACCTCTGCCAACTCTCTCTGACTGAAACGTTGCCAAATGGAGAATGACATCCTGCATTCCAGTCCACAAGATGCATTTTCTTTAAATTGAGATTTTATTTATATTCAAGGAAAACTTATGAGCCTTAAACTGCTGGATTTTATTTTAATATATAAATGGTATAACCACAAATGATACTCTTATTTAAATGTTGTTACCTTGAAGGTGTGACACATTTTAACAAATACTTTTGGAAAGCTAATTATTCCAGAGTGAGATATTCAGTGTACGTCAAACATTTTGTTGTGGGTTCCCATTAATGAGTGAATCAGAAGTGTAATAGAGTGACTCCAGCTGTTGGCCTGACTGAGGCTCCTCCCACGATGCTCATCAAGTGTATTGTGTTGAGCACGGAGGGAACAGCTGGAGGAGTGATTTTGGTGTGGACAGGAGCACTGACGGACGGACAACACCCACACAGATTACAGATCACAGAGGAAGCAACATTTCCCTGCAAAACTCATCTGTGGTGTGTTCTGGGTTGTAATCCCGGAATTATAGGCATTGCACGCGGTGCAGATCAGGACTGTCTGTTTTGGTTCTCCTAAAACGGCAACGCTGTTAAAATGGCAGTGACTAATCCAACTTGTCCAATCCAACCCCCTACAAACACACACTTGTGTTGTCTTTTAACTGAATTGGGTTCTGCATACCAGTTTTAGTGATGCAACGAGGTTCAGTGACTTTGTTATGTTCTTCCATTGTTTTTGTGATATTGTTAAGGAGTGAAATTCAATGCCTTACTTGTCCTCTGCCCCTAAAGTGATAGCTTATGAATCTCAAGCATCGCGGATCAAATACTGTCAAATGAGTGTTTTGACTCGTTGTGATTTAAAAGCTGTATGTTTATGACACACCTGCATATATTATGCCAGAAAATATTATAAGAAAGGAACGAATGTTGCAATTTAAATAGAGCACTGCAAAACATTTATGTTGATGACTGTAATGCTTATGTTGGAATAGTGCTTTGTTTTAATATTTTTTATGACTTTATTTTATAATTGGTTTTCATTTGTATATTGGTACTATTATCCATTATGTTTGGATGCTATATTTTCTGTTGATGGTGAAAAGTAGATAAAAGAACAGCCAAAACAAAACGTGTTGCTGTATTTTTGTAACTGTCTAACACCACAAACCCAGGAAGAAGTCGCATTTTGGAACATTTCATGATGATTCTGCTTTAACGGATAGATATTATGAGTTGCATTTCAGAAAACACTAGTCAGAATATTTGACCTCAGCCCATGATTCACGACTTAATGTTGCATGATCCGGTAACAGACAAGACTTTTAGCCTCTTGTTGACCACATTGAAGTTTTATAAGATGTTTGAAAACACTGCAACAGAATAAGGTCGACCATTTCGTAATGTTTACCTATGGTCTGGTTTTTATCAAATCTCCACAAAGGAAAAGCAATGACATCGCCATTTTTGATTTTGACAACCAGAGCACGTTAAATAATTTTTCCAAATCTGACTTAAGTCATCTAGCATTCGTAAAGTTGTTTTAATTGTCTAACAAATCAATTAAGTTATCGGGAGGCAGCCAGGATGTCCAGCAGTAGCTGTTTCCGCTCGGGCACTCGAAGCTAACATCTCTACCTACACTAACACAGCTTGGCCTTTTAACGCGCTAAATATTCTAGATAGAGTTAAGCATTTTCAGCCACACTTTGAAGACAACTTGTTGTTACCTTTAACTAAAGTTTAAAAGAAAACATCTGCATATTCGTCTCTCTGCATTGAATCGTTGGCATTAGCTTTAGGCTAAAAACAGAGCTGTCGGATACGCCGCCATTGGCGTTTAAGCTAGGCCTAACGGTAATTGAGAGTCAAATAGATAGATACCGAATTTAGACTTAAATTTAGACCTTATAGCATTTAAACCCATTTTGTTAAGATGAGGGGTTCATATGGAGACAGAGACCGGGACCGTGGCCGCGACAGAGGGTAAGTTTACGCTAGTAACCGTGAAGGAACATGTTAGCTGATGCTAGTTGAAGAGATTGGCTATTTGTTTTGATTTGTGTTTGTGGCGTTTACAGGTTAGCACACTGCATCGCCTGTATTAATACAAAGGAGATGTCAGCGTCCTGTGTTTTATTTTGCAGCAGCCCTCGTTTTGGGTCCAACAGAGGCGGTCCATCACTGGGTAAAAAGTTTGGGAATCCCGGGGACCGTTTACGAAAGAAAAGATGGGATCTTGATGAACTTCCCAAGTTTGAAAAGAACTTCTACACTGAACAAATGGAAGTGCAGAGAATGAGCCAGGTATTTGTGTAATAATACATTTGACACAGATAACTAGACTCAATGGTGGGTGTTAGATTCACAAAGTTATACTTGTGTAAAATTATAGATGGCTCATCCAAAACATACATGGTTAAAATTGGTTAAGAATGAAACATTGAAAGTAAGATAGTTGCTTGGCCTCATACCATTTGGACTTTGTGATAGTATTCAGATTAACAAAATTAAACACTCAACCAAATCTCTACCTCTTTTAGATAAATAGTCATCCTATCCTCCAGTTACCAATCACTTCATTCAAACAAAAATATTTACTCTTCAGTACAGTACAAAGTCTCCTAAAACGTACTTGAATATTGTAGTGAAGTATTTTTACCTTGCTAATTTACACCACGAGTTAGACTCTTAAATAATAGGCAATGGCTTCAGATATACAACCATAATAAGCCTAATAGGTCACTATAGGTTACGTGATAACATATTCCACAGCAAATTGAGTCGTAGGAATATCTTCACACCCGAAACTATATGCTGTAACTGTCTGTTCTGATATGTCTTCAATGTACTTTGTATTTGTTCACCACATGCGGTTGTTGTCCTGTGTTTTCAGTATGATGTTGAGGAGTATCGCAGGAAGAAAGAAATCACGATCAGAGGTACAGGCTGCCCAAAGCCCGTCACTAACTTCCATCAGGCACAGTTCCCCCGTAAGTATACACATACGTCTACATTTGTGCACACCAAACTGAAAAAGTAAGATGGGATGGAAAAAAGTTGTTGAAGTGGTGAACACAAAATGGATTGAGTGAATGATTTAGAGTGACTATAGAGGAATTTTGTTGGAAGAATGTACTTTGGAGTATGGATTGGAGTATTAAATATTTGCAATTATTATAGTAATACAAAGAACTTTATATCAAACAACCTATGAAAATAAAACATTGAGAATGGAGACCAGAAAGGGAAAAGGGGGAGAAGAAAATAATTAACAATAGTAATTATATTGGGTGGAGGAGGGCGGGACAAGGGCTGAGTTGATTTTTTTTTTTTTTCTTACCTGGTAGTGAGGTTTCTTACTGAGGTGAGTTGCACATAATCTGGCTATTCCTGTCAATCCAGTGCTGGACAGGGACCAACATGTCTTTTTCCGTCATCTGCCTAGCCCTGTACTCAGTCTTCAGCTATCCCAGTATGGACAAACCACTCTCCAGTTAAGGAGTAGCAAAATAAAACTTACATGCGTTTGATTATTTTCAAACAAGAAATTTGCATTAAAAAGACGTAATTGCGGTCATTGCCACCTGCAATACCTCCACAAACCACCAGGGGCCTGTGGATGACCGGTTGAAAACCCCTCTACTAAATGAATTATCCACTAAATAAGGCTTTTTTAAGGCTCATTTCACTTACAAACAACTCTGGGACATGAAAGACAAAGCTTCTAATTCAGGCATGCAATTAAAAAATGAGTTCATTCCACGTGGTGAGTAGTGTTGACGGTCTTCCTCATCCTGGTATTCTCAATTGTGTTGCTTCTGTGTTCATGTTGCTGACTGATGATAGTAATTAATGATTGAGTTGGTAATTGACATGTTATCATCTGATGGTGATACCGGGACTCGCACTTCAGTCTATTGTTGCGGAAATAATTTTCAATATTTGTCTCCCTCAATGTAGAATATGTCATGGATGTACTAATGCAGCAGAACTTCAAGGAGCCCACAGCTATACAGGCACAAGGTTTCCCTCTGGCCCTCAGCGGGAGAGACATGGTGGGCATAGCTCAGACCGGCTCTGGGAAGACCTTATCGGTAATTAAGCCTCTTCAAAAGCGATCCTTCCCCACCTCACTAAGGATTCTGAAAACTTATTGTTATGCCTGACTCATTGATCTTAACCACCTTTGTGATTCTTGTCTGTGTGAGACTTTTTGTCATGTGACTGTTGTGAATTAGCCTTGGGTTTCCTTTTATCCAACGATCTACTGATAGAAGTGTCTTGTCTCCAGTATCTTCTGCCTGCCATTGTGCACATCAACCACCAGCCCTACTTGGAGCGAGGCGATGGCCCTATTGTAAGTCAACAGAAACTAAGAGAGCTGTCTGCTTGACAAAGTTGGACCTCAAATGTCTACTTGGCACACATTTACAGTTTGCTACACTGTTGCGTCTTTATTTGTGCGCTCTGCAGTGCTTGGTTCTGGCACCTACCAGAGAGCTGGCACAGCAGGTGCAGCAGGTGGCATATGACTACGGAAAGTCATCCCGCATCAAAAGCACTTGTGTGTATGGCGGCGCTCCCAAAGGGCCACAAATCCGAGACCTGGAGAGAGGTGAGGCAAACTTCCTGTTTGGATCGTGCTGTTCGATATCATCAGAAATCATCATTCAGAAATATAATGCTTACTTGAATTTTCAGTCTTCAGTGAAATGTGTCCGCACACCGGCAGCTGGATCCGTTCTTCGTCACACTCATCCTCCATTTGTCTCTGCCAGGTGTTGAGATCTGCATTGCCACCCCGGGTCGTCTGATTGACTTTCTCGAGAGCGGAAAGACTAACTTGCGGCGCTGCACGTACTTGGTGCTGGATGAGGCGGACCGCATGTTGGACATGGGTTTCGAGCCGCAGATTCGCAAAATCGTGGACCAGATCAGGGTGTTGTGATTTAATATTATCAGCTCTTTGTTCTCATTGAATCAAGTCATATTAGTTCATAATCAGTCTTTTTATATATTTTGGCCTGATTCTCACTGCTTGTTCCTCACGTGGTTTTGTCTCTCTTGTCCCAGCCTGACCGCCAGACCCTGATGTGGAGTGCTACCTGGCCTAAAGAGGTTCGCCAACTGGCAGAGGACTTCCTGAAGGATTATGTCCAGATTAACGTTGGTGCCTTGGAACTCAGTGCCAACCACAACATCCTTCAGATTGTTGATGTCTGTATAGAGGGAGAGAAGGACCACAAGTAAGAATGGCGAATCGTTCGGGGTGACCCATCTTCTAATTGAGACAAATGAAAAACGTGCGCTTGGTTTTGTCATTCCCCAAACCTTCTTTTCTGCAGATTGATCCAGCTGATGGAGGAGATTATGGCTGAGAAGGAGAACAAGACCATCATCTTTGTGGAGACCAAGAAACGCTGTGATGACCTTACACGGAGGATGAGACGAGATGGGTAAAACGTGAATCCCTACATGCTTCCAAAAAGCTTTAACACAGAACTCATTCACCGCACATTCAGTGGTTCGATGACGTTGTACAGCCATTGCACTTGTATTCAGTGATCTCACATTTTGGTAAAACGTCATCACCAACCAGCTGACAGAAGGCTTGTTTTTACCTCCAGGTGGCCAGCGATGTGTATTCACGGTGACAAGAGCCAACCAGAGAGAGACTGGGTGCTGTCAGGTACAACTCGTTCACCACTGTAACACACACACTGTCTTTGGTAACGCTGAATTGTCATTCCCTTTTGTCCTCTGTCTGTTTTTGTGTTGCAGAGTTCCGTAGCGGCAAAGCTCCAATCCTCATTGCCACTGACGTGGCCTCACGTGGTTTGGGTAGGTCCTAGGTGCCTAATAAGCATTTCCATAGTTAGTCCAATCATTAAATTGCACAGTATTTATAAATATGTGGATAATTTTACACAGGTTCTTTAATAAAAACCAGTTGGTTCTTTTCAAAGACCATGATATGATTCTATGAGGTACATGTCTTAGATATGTGCCATGTTTAAAGTTGGCTTCCCTGTGAAGTCCAAAGCCATTTTGCTACATTAAAAAGCACTGAAAATAGGCTTGATGTTGAATGAAGTGTGAATATATGAGGGGTCCGGCTGGTAAAGCTGCCCCCTTACCCGATGGTTGTCAACCTTTAACCTAATTCTGTGTTCATTTGTTTTCTTTTCATTTTATTTTTGTATGTTTTGTTTCCAAGTCTCTCTTCCGGCAACTAGAAGCACGCAGGCCCTTGGGAGCCTGCAGCCGGACCTAGGCATGACTAATCGAAACCTGACTCGGGGAGAGAGACGGCCTGATTAATCTTTCCCAGACACAGCCATCTTCACTGAAACTAGAACAGAAACAAAACTCCCCCCACCCCCTTCCAGGGCTCTGGCTGCCTGGGCGACGGGGGTGGGCGAGCGCGGGGTGCTGCTCGCCTTCCAAATTTGGTCCTAGGGTTGGGGGCAGCTGTCAGGTGGAGGAGGGTGGACTCCCGTCAACCATGCCATCACTACAAGTGACCACCACAGCAAATGTGACAATGACTGAGTGCAAACTTAGCTGTCAGCTAATTAGAGCATCAGAATCGCCTTAGTAATCACCTTCTCTATTCCCACCAATAAATCATTGAAACTCCGACTAGGACCACAAAATTTAGACGATAAATGGACCCGCAGATAGCCGTTTCTATTTATGATGGATTATTGTATGCGATAGTTTAATATCTGTGAAGCTGTTACAAGAAGACAGGAAGAGACTGCCAGGAAGTAAGGGAGGAAAGCCTGGCATGGACGGCTCCCCTCTGAACTGCCCCCTGATGTCAGCCCCCGACACCCCCACCACTGGCTGTGCCGGCCGGCCTCTCCCTCTGTGGACGTCATGTCTGGTCCTGGCTGGCAGGAGTCCTGGCCTGGAGGAGCCGCCTCTGTATAATCGATCTCCCTCCTTCCTGCTCCCGTCTGTCCTTTCTTTGGCCCCCCTCTCAGTGTCTCTGCCCTTTATTTTCTTCTTCTTCTTCGC
>OMNV01010812.1:0-17166 GCA_900303265.1 Brotula barbata | reverse complement strand
GGGGGGGGTGGTGGTGGTGGGTGTGGGAAGGGGGCGTCCGCCTGGGGTAGGATTAGACAGATTTTGGAAAAGCTGAGGTGAATTTGATTCTCTGTGCGGGAGAAAATTCCAGAGTTTGGATTGGACAGACGCCACCTTCAAACAGACTTCACAGTGAATTTGAAAGAGAAACACCAAAAATTAAAAAGAAAGTAAAAGCTTCTCCCGAGGTAATCATTGATCACTCGACAAAGCACCTGATTCTATCTAATGAGCTCCTTGTTGCTTTTGGGAGGCAGAGAAATGAGGAAAACAACAGTGGCTGCCACAGTGAGGTTGGGCAAAAAGCCAAACAAGATAAACCTTTGGACAGAGAAAAAAAGAAAAGAAAAAAATAGTGATGCTGCCGTGTTATGACAGTGGCTTTGCATTCTGTGCAAATGAAATAAGACAGTGTGGCTACTGGATACAGATACGACATGTGCTTAGTTACACCTGCATTACATCTGAGACCCGTGGGGAGGCGGAGGGGGGGTGGTTGTTTTGTTGGATATGATTATTCAGGACCGATGGAGTGAGAGAAGGGGGTAAAAAACGCTGCAGTACAGCCATTTTGCACCAAGTAGATGTAATAAATTTCTGGGCGTTGGGTTTTTATTGGCCTTGTAGATGCTTTATATAGGCTTATATATGCTTTCACGTATACCTCATTGTGCAGCAACACAAGAACTCAAATTAAAATAGGGAACTTTTTTCAAATTCATCTTAAAAACTCAGCGACACACACACACACACACACACACACACACCCAGAGTGATGTAGCTGGTATCTGCTCTGTGGCCTGATGTCACCCCTGTTGGCTCATCAGGAAGAACTGCTCCACTTAAACTTTGTTGCTCGGTTGTAATTGAATTAGTCTGCTCAATTATGTAGAGGCAGGCCTGCCCTCATTCCACATCAGCATTATTAAGGCACGAGGATGGAAAGAACAGGAGGAGAGCAGGAGCGACGGGCGGAGAAAGAGGCTCAAAGTCATTTTTTATCCAACGTTTCCTCTTTCCACTCCCTAATGTCCAATGATTCACCGCTATCTGTTTGTTGGCTGTGTGGTAGGTATAGAATTATGTCCCACTGTATCTTTTCTGACACTCTCTTGTCTCTCTCTCTCTCTCGCTCTCTCTGCCTCTCTCTCTCTCTCTCTCTTTGACTTTCATCTGCTTCCGGGCCCAGTGCCTAGAAAACGCTGAGGCAGTGGAAGTGGCCAAGTTCTCCCATAGCTTACTACACTAAATTCAGCCGAAAACATCTAAAAGCTGCCTAAACACTGCCAACCCCATTCGGCGTGGGGGTTCAGGGCACAGCCATCACACTCATTCACACACATGCACACACACTTGTGTGTACAAGGAGTTAAAGTTAGAGATTCTCCCTGTGCTTGTACAGTCAGACATGAGATACCAACGACTTTCTTCTCTCTCTCTCTCTCTCTCTCTCTCTCTTACTGCTAGGAGGACCTGAAGAGCCTCCAGAGTGGCTTCAAGCATGTTAATGAAGGGGGTTTCCAGCTGCAGAGGTGGGCTTACACACGTGCACACGCATGAGAAATCCACCGCACATACAGCCTGCTCTCTGTAAAAGCTTATTTCCCTACAGATGGGACGGAAACATCTGTTTAATTACTGATAACCCACATAGGCACAATAGCCCAGACTGAGATTGGGCTTGCATATGGACTGTATGTTTACATCCCCCCTTCTCCCCCCACCCCCTTGTCTCCTTGCTCAGTTACCATCTGACCACGGACCTGGACAACAACATCAATATCAACATGGCGCCCACCGAGACCAAGGCGTTGATGTAAGTGTATCTAAAGTTAAACAGGAGATCTCGCTGCCTATTTGCACCTTCAACAGGACTAATCATTTGACAGATACACACATTTGTGGTGGGCTCAGTTTTGTTGCAGTTGCATAAAGAAGATTTTCTTGCCTTATGTTTTAAAATATATTGAAACAAATCTTTCATTGCAAGTCAAATTTGAGCGTATGTAATTAATCAGGCTTAACTTGTGATTGATTGTAATTAAAAAAATGTAATTGTTTGGCTGCCCAAGTTGAAATGCATATTTGAATACATACTTTGCGTTGACTCAACCCTCACGGCGTAACGGGGGAATATGTTTGCTCCCTCCGGGTGTTACTGCATTATGAATGGGATCTTTTTTATCTGTTCAATATGTAGATTATTCAATGAATTTTGTAGAAGTCGGTTCCCCTACGTTTCAAATGCCCAACATATTTGGGAATACAGAATACACCAATTGAGTGCATCTTAAATCATCTGATTGAATGTGCATGTGTGTCTCTCCATCCTCATCAACGTGTGTGTGTGTTTGTGTGTGTGCAGCATCCAGCGTGCCTGGCGTGACTACCTCCAGAGACAGGAAGTGGAGAAGAGAAGCCCTTCCCCGCCTACCCTCTCCTCCTCTGATAAGATGAGCATGTCAGTCAGCATGGCGACCCTATCGGACGGCAGCACCCCAGTAAGTCACGCCCAGCGGACGCGTTGTGGTTGCTCTCTGTGTCAAAGCGGAAACAAGGGAGTGACAGGTTGTGTGTCTTTACGTGACAAAAACGATGGGTTCACGTGTTATTTGTTGGTTTACGTTTGAGGATTTTCTTGATCCTATTACGCCAACGACTTGTTTGTTGTCAGTATGGGATTTGCTGGGATTTACACGTACCAAATCTTCTTAAAAATACTAATTACAGGCACTTTTATCAGCTGTGTGGCTTAGAGATACATTTTCTTTGTATGCACCTATTTGTGATTGTATCAGGGTTCCTTGTTTGTGTCCTTGAACTGTTATCTGGGAAAATGGGGACTTTGACAATGCAGAATAATCCCACTCTTGGCCATAGGAGGGCAGTATCTGACAGATTATTCCCTCAATGTGCAGACTCACAGCCAGCCTCTTCATTCAGAGCAAAAAGTAAACAGACAGGTATTTTCTTATGCATGCACAGCAGCAGCATCCAGGAAACGCACTGACATTAAAGTGAGTGGAATAGCAATTCTCATTCAGCATATCTTCGCCTTGATTTAATCAGGCCGGAGTAAATCCCAAGGATTTTCTCAACTCTGTCTGTTGTGGTCATTATAATTCTATACTGCCATTCTCTGCAGCCTTCTCACCGAATAGCAAGTGTGTACACTTCTCCGCTAATCTCTGAGCCCGAAGTCAACAAGCGGGTTAAATCTCCGAGACGGCTGGGAGACTTCTATGTATGAGTGCACTTAGGTGGCACTTCAGCTTGTCCACTCACCGCAGAGCAAAGCTTTTACTCTGAAGCAGGTTATTTGATTTGGATCCATGCGGATAAAAGGGGGTCAGATGGGTTACGGGTGAAGAGAATTCAGAGCGGACGGAGTCTGAAATGAATGCACGCTATCGTCCTAGCTGATGTTGACATCAGCTCATGGTCAGATGAAGTCATCGCCGCCGTCTAGAAGAGGACACACACACATATAGGGTAAACTCAGGTTGTGTTTGAGATCCCACGGGGGTGACCGGAAAATGCTTAGCTCAGTGACTTAGACCTGCTGACAAGGGCCGATGATCATCACAGAGAAAGAAGGAGTGGCAGAGGAAAGGAGAGAGAGGTACGCTAAGACCCAGAGGTCAAGGGAGATGGAGATGGAGATGGAGAGGGAGGAAGACGGACGTGGAATGTGCTGATACTGTGGATCTGCTCTCCTCTTTTATCTCCACCCTGCGTTTGTCATTATTCTTATGGGAAACAGAGGCCGGCCCTGCTTCCTCTTATTATTTTGTGGCTTTTCTCCCACAGCGGACCAAAACAGCACATTGTTAAAGAATATTATTCACTTTCTTCTTTCTCTCTTTTGCTCGCTCACTCGGTCTCTCTCACTCCCTTTGTATTGCTCTTTCTTTAACATAGAACTGACAGCCAGACCCTCTTTGAATTTCTAACAGTTCTGTTTCTGCCAATCCAGTGAAACATTCCCATGTGCACCCTGTGCCTGTGTCCGCACATGTATGGATGAACACACACAAACACACACACACACACAAGCATTGCGAGCACAGAGTCATATTTTCCTGAGACACAGGGCTGTGGCATCCATCTCTAAGTGATTGAATTTGTAACCTTTGTTCTTCTAACATCAGTCTTTGACAAAACCTTGACTACGTGACACTGCAGTCTGTTTATGTGCGTGTGTGTACATGAGATGAGATCTTACTTGTGTGTTGCATGATGTGAATAACATGACTCCGGGTCTTTGTACATGCGTTCAACATGTTGATAACGTGTTGATTTCATGTGCAAAGTACAGTCAAATTGGCATAGACAAGAATTTCATTTCATAAATAAATGTCTCTTTCACACTGTAACTTTTTTTTTTCACAACAATTGCAATGGTGCTGCAAAACAGCAAAGCAGCGGATGATATTGCTTTATGATCAATCCCTGTGCTCCATAGCAACACCACAGAGGGAGGCAGAAATTATAGGTTTCATTAAAAAGGAACCTAACAAAACTCTGGCTTTTATGCCCAGATATGAATCAGCTGTCTAAATTTTATTGTTTCATAATATTGTATTGCATCAACACACAACCCTCCAAACACGTACACGTACACACAGACACAAGGGAGGATGAGCACACGCACACACTCAGTGACAGATGCACGTACACACAGCGGTCTTTACAGGTTCAATTTCACTCTGTCGAGATGATAGATGTCTTTTTATAACTAGACATCAATCAATAGTGTTTGGGGACTGGCCAAATGTTTTTTTCTAGCTGAATTGCCACTAAATTACCAGAGAGGACGACGTTCAGAGACAATTTAGACCCACACACAATCTTTGTTTTGTTGATTGCTAACTAAATGGTGCTGTTTTAATCCTAGATTTCAGATTAAGCCCTTCCTTCCTGTCCAGCCTCTTATTTTTCTGGTGGTCTCTCTTTGGGATGGTGGAACTGTCCGTTGCCTCGGTGCTGATCTATGATGTAGTGAAACATATTAAACACTAGGGGGAGACGCTGTATCACAGTGCTGTGTTTTTTTTTCCCCCCCTGTCTTTCTCTCCCCCTATCTCGCCTCCCGGGGAGTGTGATTGGAGCTGTAATAGCAAACACACTTGTTGCCATTTTTGGAGGGAAAAAAAAACTCCCTCAGGATCGCTGAAGTAATATAACTGTAATCAGGTGTTGTTCCTCCTGTCTGTGTGAAAACCTGACTTTGACTGTCCCAAAACTCCATTCAAACTGGCACACACAGGCATGTACAAAGCACACACAGTTCAATGTGTGCGTGCGTGTGTGTGTTAGCTTCTGAAGGGCACAGGGGGGCAGGTTAGTCCATCTGTTCTGCTAAGGTGCAGTGAGACCGGACCAAGCAGAGCAGTACCGACTTCCCCGTCTGCCAGCTTCCATGGTTCTCTCTCTCCCACCCGCTCCATCAGTGCTCTCTGTTTTCTGTTTTCCTCCTCCTCTCCTCCGCTTCTAGTTCTTCTCCGCAAGTCAGAAAATGATGAAAAAAGACAAGATGTAACCTATTACCATTTAAAAAAATCAACATTCAGTTCACAGTAGTCCCCAGAGCACTAAAATAAACAATGCATCATAGCCTACCAAGAATAATGAGATATGATGCTGCAGCTGGCACGCATCAAAGATAACAAATAAACTTTTACAGACTGTTTCCTAGACACAAGGATATCCAAGCCATAGCGTTTCCCAAAGCCGCTGCTTTTCCACCGTCAAGCAGACAATCCCCTTGATGATACACGGGAATTATGCAAATACAGCATAAGGCCATGAAAATTAATGCCAACACACCCACGGGCTCATCTTCCAGTCACTTCCAAATTGTTATGGAGCCAATGCTTTGCAATCCTGTTACGGTAATACCAGAGACAATGCCAAAGCCAAGGTCAGACGATTAAGGATTCACTTGAATTAGCGTCGGTTTATTGAAGCTTGTGGAGATAGTTCTCATGTTTAATCATTTATCTTCATTCATTAGCTGCAAATGAATTGAGGAGCAGCCTACGTAATGCTGTCGAGTCAGGTCAAGTTTATTTGTACAAGCCAATATCACAAACAAATTCTCAAAGGGCTGTACAGGCTCACATAAGAATGATGGTTCCCGACCCAGCCCACGGGGTCAGGAACCCAGAGGGCCGGGTTCAAAGCTCGAGAAAAAGACCAGGAAAAACTGCCTCGAAAAATAACATGAAGTTAAAAAAGGAAGAAAGCTCTGGAGAGGCTATTTAAAGAGAGGCTCACACTCCTCCACCAGTCAGGTGTGCAGTAGGTGTAGGGGTGTTGGTTTTCCTGGCCTGAGCTGTGTGTGCGGTGGGCTGGGCAGAGTGACAGCCCTGGCAGCGTGTAAGATGGCCGCTGTGACACACTGGCCAAGGTACTGATTGACAGCATCATTAGTGACCCCTTAACACTGCGGCACCACCATCTGTGGAGAGTCTGACTGGAGATGTGGAAACTGCAGAATTGACTTTCTCTGGTGACCTGAAATAACCAAACTGGGTTGAAAACAATGTTTATTGAGAACATTTCTGTGCTCCGGAGGTGTGGGGTTCTTTGTGATCGCTCCTGGCGCCCTGCGGCTGTGTGAAGGACTTTGGTTTGACTCTTATATAATGATATTATTCGTGAGACGGAGCCTTCTGTGTAATAATGTGTGATGGGGGGCACCGAGGTTTGACTCTGCTAATCACCTGCCAGCGGTGTGTCAGGTCTGACACGGGCCCTTTCACACCTGGGACATGTCACGTTACACACTCTCTGAGCTGTGTTATACACCACGTCTACGTGACGCCCTGTAGGTGACGTGTGTATGAGTGTGTGTGCATGTAATTAACAGTATGAGGGTGGAGTCTTAATTATTCAAGACCTTGAAGCGTTGAAATCCTGCAGCACGTAATTCTGCATCAGCTCTGGCCTGTTAAAACAGTTTTAATACCGCAATCTACACTGTCCCAGATCTTTGCTGGGGACAGTGGTTTACAGCCTCCTGGATCCTCTCCAAAGTGACATCATTTTGCGTGTGTCACCTGGTGCATTCCACAGGAGGTCACTGTTCTGCTTTGCTGGGAGAAACTATAAGGAACGCCTCAGGCTCACTATCTCCCTGTCAAAATGTATCCATGCTGGACTCGCCCCGGAGGATGGGACTGCTGTTGTCCCTCTGATGGGACAGGATATGAATGCAATATACTGGAGAGCTGATTTAAAAGGAAGTTGGCAGTAACCTGGAGGGTAAATGGATGCCTGTGTATTTGGTGTAATTACAGCAGTTCTTTGGAGCAAGATGCTCATAGTTGATGTTATCTCAGGATGTTGTCTCTCTCGTTCTCTCTCTCTCTCTCTCACTCTCTCTCTCCCTCTCGCTCTCTCGCTTGCTCTCCATCTCTCTCTCTCCCTGTTTGGTTCCTCCTCTTCTTCTCTTTGCGCCTGTTAATTTCATGACATAAAAATTAAATATTTAACCGTTTCAACGTTGCGTCAGACTTTAGAACAAGGTGCTGCTCTTTTTTTTCCTGCCTGCCACATTTTTCTTTCTGTCCTTTCACATTGTCAAAACACAGCAAGAATATTGCAGAACGACAATAACAATAATAATGATAATGATGGTAGGCTAATATTTTTACCGGCCTCAGCAGGATTTGGGCCTCATCCCATCCCCATGTAGACCGTTTGTCGCCCATGTTGACAGCAACATGTCACATGTCATATCCTGTAAAAGCTCCATTACAAGGTCTTGTGCATTGCTGTACGTGTAGATGAATTATAAATTTAATCTTTTTTTAAAATGTGATGTAAACACGTTAATGTAATTAAATTCAGCACAATCAAAGCAATTTTACTCTTGAGGAACAGAAGAAGATGAGTGTAGCATTTCCAGTGGAAGGACTTTACTCATATTGTGACTACACAACACGTTGTGTGTACTCGGAGGACAGCGGAAGTCTATTGATTTTGTGCACGGATACAGCTACAAGGCATTTTTGTATTTAATCACAGTAAATACTCAACGTAGGGGATGTCCTTTAATATTTATGTCACTACTGAGAGACGCTCTCTACCACTGAGATGTTCTTTGACTGTTTTAACATGAACTTTGCGATGTTGTGCACAGCAACAATTAACAGCATTTTATTCTTTTATGAAAATTGTACTTACGAGCATGTAATCAAATACTTAAATGAGGAGGAAGCCTTGTGGGACATTGCTTTTCGGGTGCCCTGGTAACCGTGGGTGCCGAGTTATGCTTATGACTCAAGCATTTTACGATAGTAACAAATTTTAAACAGTAAACATAAAAGAAAATCTACAGCTGCCCTGTGGAGTTACTGTATGTACTTAAACGAGTATTGAAGACATGAGGACATCTACTTTTATTACATAAGCATATTCGCGCGAGACACTAGCATTAAGGCCGGCAGCTAAGCAGGTTTAAAGGTCTCCGACGCTCCCAGCCACCGCCACATTAGCTCATTGATCGCAGCTCGCCCGGCAGCAAGGCCTAATTGATCATTAATGTCTGATTGGGGACGGTGGCGTTATAAAGAGCAGCAGATTGATACCATTACGAATCATCTTAGCTCTGGCATCTATTGATCGGGGTTTTTGCGGAGGTATTCACGATTAACCACGAGCTGCAAAGTGTCATTTATTCTGGAAAGTGTAACAGTGTTGGAGGTTTTATGAACCGTGGGTGGGTTGTTCGCCTGATGAGAGCTGATGAGCTTTAACTACAAATGAGGCATATTATAAGACACAGGGGATCAAACATTGTTTTGTGATGAAGACGATGTTGAGGAACATCTAATCTATTAGTAATCTAGTCAGTATCATGACAAGATGACAAGATTATTTGATGTCTGGTAAAGAAATATCCAGTATCGTATTGATAATGAACAATTATAATAATAATTTCACCAAATTCCTAGACATTCAGATTGGCATATATAATTGTGGTTCTTTCCTGGGCCATAACTCCAAATTATATCAAAATCTGTTAAAATGATCTAGTTAACAAAGGAACAAACCAATGCACAAAGGCAAAAGTGTAATAACCTGCTTGGCAGTGGCAAAAAGTGTGACTGATGGATTCTTTAGACATGGCGTCGTTATTACCAAGAGTTGGACAGGGCTGTATCCAACACAGTCTGTGTGCTTATTTGTCTGTGTGTTAGAAGAAAAAGTTCTGAATGGATTTTTATGACACTTTGGGAAAGAATACTTTTGGGCCCTGGTCCTATTAGGTGAGAATCTGACATGGAGGTGGAAGACATTGACAGCTGCACCGCGTCAGCCCAGCACTTTCACCACCGAGTGCCAGTAGGTTTGTTTTAATTTTGTGTTTTGTAACTGTAGTCGCCATTTATCCACTAATAGTGAACTTCTCATTTTGGAATGAAACAGGACATTAATCACATCAGGCACTGACTTGTTCTAAAATGTAGAAATAAAATCATTGCTGTAGCCAATTAATTTTGCCGCTGCATTTTGCTGTTCGAATTAAAATGAAATAAATCTTACCTGAGCGAGACGAGTAAAACTGTTTCATATTCCCGTGCCTTGTTGTAATCAGTGCTGGTGGTGACAATGTTTTATTAATAGGGAAATGATCAGGCTCACACACAAATGCAGAGTACACACGTATAATACACACGCCTAGCTACACATACAAGAGAAGCAAGGAAAAGTGTATCGCTGTACTAATTTGTATGTGATTGCAGCTGTCAGATGCGAGTGTGTGTGTGTGTGTGTGTGTGTGTATGTGGGAACAGCCTACAGAACTGTGGCACTGTGCATATCCAGACCCATTTACCAGAAAATCCACTCCATTATCAGCAGGATCATTACCTTCTCTCCTCTCTGCTTTCTGTCTCAATCTCTCACTACTAGCGGGACTTAAGGAGACACACTAAAATGTCTACACACACATCTTATTCACTCTCACACAGTATGCTTAATATTCCGGTCACTTTAGATGTGGATTTAAACCCCAACTGTGGCTAAACATTGACTGGCTTAGGGTGTGTGTGTGTGTAGGTGCAAGCACTGAAAGCTGTTCTTGCAGCTGAGTTACTATTTTGGCAATTAAAAAAAAAAAAAAAAAAAAAGCCAACATGAGGTCTGTGTGCATGCATGTGTGTCTTCTCTCCGTCTCTGTGGTTCTGGCTGTTGAGTATTTGTGAGAGGTTGGACTCCCTGTGTTGTCATTCAGCGTGAACGTTCCTACTGCTTATTTAGCTCTAGGAGATCCCACTAATAGTCACAATAACTGGTGAGGCGTGGAACAGCAGGTCACACTGAACCGACTCTGGAAATATGTACCATAAAGCACACAGTTCACTCCACGCATGTGCGTGTGCACGCATATGTTTCAGTGTGTCTGTGTGTGTGTGTGTGTGTGTGTGTGTGTGTGTGTGTGTGTGTGTGCTCTCTCACTGTGACCAGCTAAGCTGTGATTTTTTTTTTATTATTAAAATACTGAACATGCAGTCTGTTTGAGAAGGATTTTGCTTCGTGGTTTATTGGTTTGGCATTCAGAGAATGGAGAAGTCCTGGGAAAGAAGAGAGGGAAACGTATTGAACAGAAGGGAGATTAAAAAACGAGGGAAGAAAGAGCCTTTTCTCCTTCCCACAGAGCGATCTGGGCTCGGGAGGAAAATAAACTGATTTTTGATTAATGATAAGATAGAGTAGACGCTTTGTACGGGATGATTACGCCAGAGAAACCAGCCAAAGGAACACAAAGACATTCCGAGGAGCGAAGTATCGGGAACGTCACACACTTCATCATGACATAAGCGCCTGACCTTTTGTGGAGCAAAGTTTCGACTTTCTCCTAATGAATATTCTCCTTTCGCAACAACTTTCGCCATTTTCACCGTCAACTTGGAAAAGTGACAATGCATTAAAGTGTGTGCGAGTGCCTTCCGAGGGTGGTGATACACTAGAGAAAGGGTTTTGATACAAGAGGATTATAGACTTGAGGTTCTAAGGAGAGGCCCAGAGGCAGATAAAGAGGGAGATCCGGAGCTGTGTGTAGCTCCTTCATGCCTCATTAGGCCACTAAACTCAATTTGGCTGTGCTGTCTTTACCATCACCTCTACCGGTGTGTCCCATCACGTAGCACTACACTGCCATTACACACTGTCACTTTGGCCTCCCTTTTTCTATCTGTGGTTAGTTAGATCGTTAAATTGTGTTTTTATTCCATAAATATTTATGTCTCAAGGGGAGGAGCGGGAGGTGTAAGAAACATGGACGCAGCTTTTCTTTATGCTGTCTAGAAGATGAAGATGAGGCTCGCCGTGGCAATGTGGCTAATCCCGGTGAGGCTGCTGCAGCTGCACGAGCAGGAAACAGAAGGATGGCAAGGAGAATGATCAAAACAGGAGAGCGGTGAGGTGTATGGGTGCAGAGACACAGGAGCGGTGAGCACGAGCATCATCATGAGAGAAACTGGGAAGATCACAAGTCACGGTGCAAAGCTGCACCTGCCTGTCACAGAGAGGGTTCACAGCAGCCCGTTCACACAGCCTTACACAAAACGCACACACTCCTTTGAGAGTGTCAAGAGCAGGGACAGGGAGACAGAAAGGTAAAGTGAAAGATGATAATTAGGCAGAGAAACCGCATTTTACATGAAATGCAGGATGTCAAGGAAGGGCGCTGTGATTTCAGGCATAATGCCACGTGGAGCTGAGGTGAAAGAAAGTGGCATACAGGGGTGGGGAAGTGGGACAAGGTTCACACAGAGGTAAGAAATGGGAAAGGCTTTGACAGGAAGTACGTCAGCCCAGGGCTGAAAACAGTTCAAGTTTAGAATAACAGTTTTCAGATTCTGCATGTGAGGAGCTCATCCATCCATTCATTTTATACGGCTCACCCTGAAAGCATGACGAACTCTTGGAACTCTGGATCACTTCCTGTCTCTCTCTCTCTCACTCGCTCGCTCGCTCGCTCGCTCGCTCCCTCACTCACTCACAGTCAGTCTCTTGTTCCAGAACAGCATTTCCGCAATCAAACTATCACACACACGCACAATGAAGACAGATTTATTAACTTGTGATGAAATTACTGACAACATGTTTGTTTCCTTCAACAGAGAGAATATCATAACTAAAAAATAATATAAATTTGGAATAAATTTGGAATTTGGTATTCTATATTACACTCATGGCATCATCAGGAATAATTATTATTATTAGTATTATTATTATTGTTGTTGTTGTTGTTGTTAATGGTGATTTAATAATTTATTTAATAATATAAATTAAGGCAATGACAAATAAGAATAGAATAAAAACATAAGAGAATAAAGACATAGAAATATTAATTTAACAGAACTATCTTTGAACATATTTAATTTAGTATAATATGTATATAGTTAAATATATTTATCATATTTAACAAAGAAAAACTATACACATACCTCTTACCTTTTTACCTTTCACGCATGTGATTCCGTGTCTCATAATCTATGCTGACTGAGAGACAAACAGTCCCAGATTACAGTGTCTGGAGCCTCACGTTGACTGTCGAGGAAACACTACAGGATGCATACAGCAAACACAGAATGACTGATGCCTTTGATATGACAACACACAGCTCTCGCTTGTAACTCGGCCGCCTCAAAATCAGTCGTACGCCGAGTTCACGAACTTTCCCAGAACAAGCAGGAGAGAGGGGAAAAAAGGGTGATGTGACAGAAGTGCAGCGTGTGGGGAAAAGAACGACAGGACGGGAAGTAAGCAAAAAGAGAAATAGCTCCAAGAGCTCAATCATTCTCCTGCAACTCTTCAGTCACTTCCCACTCCTGTGGGGGCGAATAAAGGTTTTACTGAAAAATGAGATCACATCAATATTAGGATGAACGCATTTTAACGTCTTTGTTGTGAGCTGAACTCTCCTGGGACTGCCAGAGGTAAAAAGTTCAGCAGGTAAATCAGACGAGCAGTAGAAACTAGTTCGGAAACCGGGAAGTTTTCCAGTTCTGATCATATTTTATTAATTACAGCTCTGTGAGTGAATATTTAGTCAAATGTGATTGTTACGATTTCCCTTTTGCCCCACGTTGGCGTTATTAATTCATTATCTTTCTCGGTACACACGAGCTATTTTGGTCTTCGTCGTGGATAAATATTTCATTGGGTGATTACCATTCTCCAGATTTCCCGTACGGGGCTGGGATATGGAAGGAGCCCTGTCACACGGCAAATGTATTCCAATCACAGCATCAATTACAATATCCATCTAATATACTTCTATCTCCCCAGTTCTTATTTGCATATGTTTTAAAGTCCTTTACTGATTTAATATTGTGCTCCTACATGAATATTCTCAGCATGCACGATACAGGACAGAAATACTCCATTGCCATTTGGGGTTTCCAGCGTATGATTCCATCTTGATTGGTGAATGAGAAGACTTAGCAGCGTTAGTTGGCTGCTGTGTTTCAGTCAACTGTAACTATGTAGTAATTATATTGTTAATGACGAAGCATAAAGCCATTTATTGAGTAGGAGGTGGTTTGATACAGTGGAAGTAGTTAAGTAGTATAAACACATGCAACTTGATCAAATAAGTACAGGAATTTGACCATCTTAGATTATGAAGATTAAGATTGTTAAGAGTTTATGATAAGTAGGAAGTGATTGAATGTATCGATGTATATTTTCCTTAGCCAGATTCCATTTGAATGATGAAATTCAAACTCTGCGTTCAGTTCATGCAAGTGAACAGTTTCCACCGATGCATAAGAGTTAAGTTCATAAGCTCTGGTTCGTGAACCCAATTTTTAATCGTTCCGACCATTTCCAATAGAAGCAAATTGGTTCGAAACCTGACAAGTTATTCCCAGACAAAAAGTAAAAAATAGTTGAACCTGAAGGAGGAACCATGACAGCAACATGCGTGGGCATGAATTGTTTTTGAATGGAAAGGTAGACCGGTGTGCTAGACAGAACCTTGGTTCCACAGACACGGAGCGGAACTGGCTCCAGGACCAGAACTCTTTGGGTGGAAAAACAATAAATGTAGCTAAACGTGCACTATATGATGATAACAAAAAAAATTATATTGTGATTTAAATGATATGTATTAAGTGGCCATACCTACATATTATTACTTTCAGCATTTTATTATCGTACTGCCCACGGTCGAGCTCAGTCGTTCACACGAAGGCAATTTGAGTCTCCCGCTCTCGTGACTTGACTTGTGTTCTTAGATGAGATCTCCCCGACCACTTTTGGTAGTGAACTATGGTGTGTCTGTACTGCTGATGCGACACAAAAGGTATGACATTTCTTAGCTCCGTAAGCCTCTCAGATCAATATTAGCAATGGCTAGTTAAGTGACATATTAATCTTACTTATGTGGGCTGGCTGGGCGCTGGAAGGTGGTGCCAAAACCAAGTGTGAAAAGAGAAATAAAGCACAGATGGTCTTGCGTAATGATCATATTGTACCATCTACTTCATAGCTTGAATGTTTTTTGTATTCTACGTGTCTCTAAAAACCTTTTCCTCTTCAGTATTTTACAATGACAACCGGCTGGGATGAAGTCATTGACACAGTTTAATATTGCGTGCAGGTGCAATATTTTCAAGGACAGCAGATGGGTTCAACTGCAAACCAACTTCCATTCTTTCTTGTACGTGAAAGATATATCGGTTCCTCTTATCTGTACGTGTGTGTGCACACATTTGGGTGTAAACTTGTGTGAATGCTGGCAGGTTTGGGTATGCTATTAACCGAAAAAGCACTGGGCCGAGCTTCCATATGTTTAGCCTCGGTGTGGTATTTGTCTTTGAGTTATGCGCTAATTCACTTTTCATTAAAGTCGAGTGCTTTGCTTGAAGGTGTACTTAAGTCCTTCCAGCACTCGACAGTAACACTGTCTACAGCTGCTGTGGTTCAGACTTCTGTGTGGTTTTGGGTCTGACAAACTATCGTGCGATGGGCCGTATTTCTAACAATTGTATTTAACATGTATTTTAAATGCAGAATACTATTTTGTACGTGATTATACCGTACAAAATAGCCTTTGAGGGATGGTGATTTATGCGATGTCAGCAAAAAGTGCATGTTATTTGGCAATGGTTGGATGAATTAAACACAGAAAAACCCAAACAGGTGTCCCTCACAGTATGAAACTGTACCGCTCATGCGTTTTTCCATAAACAACTGTCATATCAATGTACCGGTGTTCATCTCTGCACAGCTAATCATCCTGTAGGAAAGAAAGCGTAGCACGGTCATTTGGATGCAGTTCAGTGTGTGTTAGACCTCGGGCATTAAGCAGTGGAAACCCCCTGAAGGGACAAGGGAAATCTTTTTGCCTCAGACAAGGATAGGATGAGTTGTATTTGGTCTACCTTGCCAAGAGCGCACTGATGGCTACTGCTATTTACGGCTGTTCCTTTCTGTTTGTTGTTGAAGGAGCATTGGCACAACAAAAACCTGGCCAAATTGCATTTTGATTACATTACACACCGCTGCAAAAATCTCTGTTTTACTAACGGCCACATGTGCACATCATTTTGTGTGTATGGGATGGTGATGGGGTGCTCGTTTCTCTGTTTGTCTGCTTTGCTCCGTGTCCAACGCGTGTCCCTTTGATCAGGCATAATGTTTAATTACACCAAACTAGATAAGCCAATGTCCTCCACTCGAGCTTCTTCAGCTTTGTCTTATAACTCCGATCTCTAAGAGAAAACAACAGGACATATCGTGCACTTAAAGGAAGAGCCTCTGTCTGCTCCCAAAAGGCTTCCCATGTGCTCAACTTCTGCTCCTCCGTACGAGCTGACCTACAACAAGGGCCCGACTACCTATCTGTGTGTTAGTGCAGTCCATCAGCTGAGGGAATCTTAGCTGGTCTTAGTCAGTGACAGTTATGGGTAACAAAGAAAAAAAACTGAAACTGAGAGTCTCCGTACAGTCAAATGAAATACATGTCCGTGATGGTAGTTAGCAGTGGGCAGGCGGGACAGAAAACATGAGTTATGGAAATCTTAATGAATGGTCTCAAAGACACCCCGAGACGCCAGATCACACAGTTTAGCCTGATCCATCATTAAAAACATTCCAGACTTTTTCCTATCAGCTGAAATATGAAAATCAGAGCTACTCTGTCCGGTGTTAATACTGACACCATCAATTCACTGCTCCATATCTCAGCCTGGCCTTAATTACATGGTATCTTATGAGCTATCTGCCCTCCCGGGTTGGCCTGGTCATTATTCAGTATAACGTGAGTGCGATGAGCCCGTTCTAATTAAATAAGAGGGACGGACACATGCAAAGAGAGAGCGATTGCATTGCCCGTGTATGTTCCTGTCATATTTCACCTTGATGAGGTCTATGAAAACAGAAGCAAAACTATTCTGCAGCAGTGATTATGAAACACAGGATAAGATGTAGATTTCCTTGTGCAGGCACATACATGGGAGTGTTGTCTTGGAGATGAATGGTGGATACAAGGGGTGGGGGGGGAGGTGGAGGACCTGGCGTCCACTAAATTGGGTATGGGTAATAATTTGGGACGCATCATCAGTAGTGTTCCTTTGGTTCTTCGGGTGTTTCGGCCTTTACAACTAGACACCCTCACCAAAGGCGGCCAGCTGCAGGTTGATCGGACCTGAGCCTGCGTCAATCCACATTAGTCATGAGAGTCGCCTTGTTGAAAAGTAGACTTCTCATGGGACTATGCATGGCAGGGGCGTCCTTTTCCCTAAGTCAAGCCTAAGCTGACCGCATACCTCCTGGTTTCCTACTTTGGGGCCCAGCAGGGGTCTTTCCTCCTCATGAAAATCCACTGGCTGCATCTTTCGGCTGCCTCTGATGCAGCTTTGATGGCTGAACGCTGGCTTTGGCCTCTGATTCCCAGGTCTGCAAGCAGTCTGGTGGTTGATCTTGCCACAAAACCCCTGCACCCTACCTCCACTGGGCGGACCTCGGTGTTCCAGCCGCGATGTTGTGCTTCAGCTGCAAGTTCGGCATAGCGTAGGTGTTTTCGCTCATAAGCTTCATCCACTGGATCCTCCCAAGGTATTGTGAGCTCAATGATGTACACCTTTTTTAAAGCCGGGGACCAAAGTACGAGGTCAGGTC
>OMNV01010810.1:33835-51364 GCA_900303265.1 Brotula barbata | reverse complement strand
TATTATGAGCGTCATTGTGCACACTTATAAAGTGGTCAGCAACAGGCAACAAGATAAGAGGCGAGCAGGGCAGAGAGGATATTCAGGCCGTCAGGGAGGAGCAGATAGCGGAGGGGCTGCGAATGTGTTGTCCTTGAGACGCCATGTTTTAATGCACGCTAAAAGAGACAGCTCAGCACAATGCTAGTTTACCTTGTTTTTCTTGCTAAAAGGCCAAAGCTTGTTGCGCACTCGTGGTGGGTTGAGGCTTGAGTCAGAAGTTGCCGGTTTGATGCCATGGGAGTAGTCTTCAAATTCTACGTCACCAGGTCGCTCGAAACCAGACTTGTGCTGTTCTATAAAAAGGGCAGAGTCCTGTCCGAGGACACACCCAGTTACAACTTTACATCAATAAATGACAAACAAACATTTGTATGTGTATGTATGGACTCTGTGTACACACACGGTACGACAAACATGGTAGCACTTGCCTGTCTCTCATTAATTTTGGTCCCCGCTGCATTGATTCCCTCTAAACACTTAGAGATGATGGGCATCACCTTCTTCTCCATTTCTGAAAACTGACTGTAGCCCTCGGCTAACCGCCTGATCCTCCGCTCATCCATGTCCTGCAGTTTCTGTTTTAAAAAAAAAACCAAGAAAAACAGGTAAAATTGAAGATATGATATTCTGTTTACTGTTCACATGAATGAACACACAATAAAGAGAGGAATTTTAGAAAGACAGTACAAGGGTGTGTGTGGTATGCATTCTGCAACATTGGTGGTTGAGTGTTACAACATGTGTAAATTGTGTATTTGTCTCACATTGAAGATGTGCGGTATCTCTGTGTAGTAGAAGAAATTCTGTTCCTTGTTGTATTTCTGGAGTTGGGCTGCATAGTCGTTCCGGCACTCTTCTGCTGTGTGTGTACGGGCATGGGCATGTTGCTTGGCCTTGGGATTGAAGGAGAGATAAACAATGGAGAGAGGGAGAGAATGTGTGGGGGGACAAAAAGATGCAAAACACAATGCAAAGTGGATGAATTGCCTGAATAGATGTGGTGAAGAGGAAGTGGTTGCAGAGAGAAAGAGATCAGAAGGGAGGAGGACGGACATGGATGTTTTCCATTAACAATAATTTAAAACCCAGAGGGAGTGACAGAAGAATTAGCTTCATTATTGATGTCAATGTGTGCGTGTGTGTTTTACTTTCTCGACTTCAAGCTTGGTGGCATTGAGGTCGTGTTCTGTTTTCTCTGCATGTTGTGAGGCTTTCTCAGCCTCCGCCCACTCCTTGGCAAAGCGTTTCTTAGTCTGCAGACACACACACACACACACAAACACCTTAATGAGAACAACATAGGTAGTAATTGTAAAAACATTGTAAGTGCCGAGGGATCCGGTTCCACTTGAGGCACTAAAAATACCACAATGAAAAGAGCTTTGAACACAACTGTTGTGCCTTTATTTGGACAGATAAATAAATGCTTTTATTTGACATTTAATGTCATGCATTGGTTTTATTTCTTATTCTGCCCAAAGTCATTGATTTGTTTTCATGTTTTTATCCGTTTAATATGTTTTCTCTCCTCGACGTATATGCTCCGTGCTGTATCATCCACATATATTCCATCAGTAAGAATGAAGTCTTTGACATATTTACCTCTCTGTTACCGTAAGTTTGCCATTGAGCAGAAAGATTGTTTTTAGCTGTTGATTGTTTATTCAAATTGTTTTCTAACAGAAGTTTTTTATGTAAAGTTAAGGGCCCTGGATATTCCCTGCACATTTTAAGAAAACCCTCTGCTGACTTGACTCGGAAACTCGTTTTGAGAAATCAGCAGTAATTAATCAGTGGCGAGAAAATTTTACTTCTGCAAATTTCACTGTGGTGCAGATGTAAAAGCTTTGGAGATGCAAATAGTGCTAAATTCACCATGACAGACTTCTGTTTTTATTTCCCCGATGTGTATGTAATGTCAACAAATGACAGGATGCGATTCACATCTGTCAGCAAAGCACTTTCACTTACACTTTCAAGCTGTTTATAGCTGCTCTCTAAATTCTGCTGGGCTTTCTTGGCATCAGACAGGTGCTGCAAAAGGATAGAGACAGCTGTAAATTCACTTCACCTCAACATGACGACGTGTGCAGCTTCAGTTCTTTCCCTCTCTCCCTCCATCATCTCTCCTCCCTCTCTCACCGTTTTGCGTTCTTGTTTTAGGTCCTGCATGAACTTTGTGAGTTCTACACAGATGCCAGTCATCATATTTTCAGCGATGAGTTCCCGCTGGCCGGCGTAATCGTTCATCTCATTCAGAATCACCTCGAATGACGCGTGATTGCTAAATCTGCAGCAGAGGGAGGGACAAGAGGGCAGATCAACACAGCTGGACAGACCAAGGTTAAACTCTTCTTATTTCCCTCTCAAACAGAGAGGTGAAGGAAGAACAATGGGTAATGCTCTCTCACTTGCATTCTTGCTCCTCCTTGCTCCCACGTTTGGCATACTTTTTCGTTAGACTCCTGTGAGACCACAAACACACACACACACACACAAACACAAAAACAGGTATAAGGCAGACATAAACACAAGGATACAGGAACAAAACTATAGAGATATTTTGAACACCTGCAATTTTTTGGCAACAAAAAATATGCATGCAGACTAAATGAATGGTCAATGGGCTGCATTTCTATAGTGCTTTTATCTAAAGTGCTTTACAGTGTTTGCCTCACATTCACCCATTCGTACACACATTCACACACCGATAGCCGAGGTAACCATGCAAGGCCCACTTGCTTGTCAGGAGCAATTTGGGGTTAGAGTCTTGCTCGACATGCAGGAGCCGGCGACCCTTCAATCATTAGATGATCGTCCTACCACCTAAGCCACGTCCCCTCCATGTTTCTCCCCCACCCCTGCTTTGCCACAACTTTGTCCAGCACCTGACCCAACTTGGGTTTGATATCTATACCACTAGGGCTGTTATGGAGTGGGATAGTCAAAAATCACATCTGTATATTTCTTGTTATCGTGCATAAAATGATAACATATGTGTTTAATGATGCAAATTCCTCTGTCACAAAGACAACACTTGTGCATATGTTTCTAGGTGATATTCCCAGGTTGTATTCTTTATAGTTACAACTTCATTAGAGTGGGAATCTCTCAAAATACATTACAGGCAGCACGCATCGTGTGTCGAGTCCATAAGAATTACCTGCGAGTTTTATCATATTATGCATGAAAATTAGGAATACGCACAAGGGATTTTTGACAGCTATCCCACTCCATAAGCTCTCGTGATTAATCAAATATGATTGATAACCCCATTATGATGACTCCTGAACAAATGCAAAGCTAAACTTACCCAGCCTAGTAAGTCTTCTTCATGGTGACAGAGCACTACATGGACGAACTACCAAAGTTGTTCTGCAAACTTGCAAGACAACAATTCTCTACTTTGCGACTTTATTCTTCCCAGTACCTTAAGTTAGACGCTTGCATTACGTTAGCTCCCGTTCTGCACTATTATATCACGTCATGTGGGTCACAACACATCATTTGAATTTGACTTGAATTTGGTTAATGGACTGCATTTCTATAGCGCTTTTATCCAAAGCGCTCTACAATGTTTGCCTCTCATTCACCCATTCATACACACATTCACACACCGACAGCCGAGGTAACCATGCAAGGCCCACTTGCTTGTCGGGAGCAATATAAAGACTTGTGGTCTGCATCTGTAGCTGAGGTCTGAGACGTTGTTTTTTTTGCTGTATAATTGCAGGATTTGGCAAAAGTTGCAATACAAAGTTTACAAACAAACTTTTGAATTAAACCAAGTTGTGCAGTGAAGATATTGTTTCATCATTCATCAAGTATCTATCTATCTATCTATCTATCTATCTATCTATCAGAGAACAAGAGAGAAGTTACTATCAAAAAAGTACTTTTCAAACTGTCTTTCTGAGTGGGTGAGTCATGTTTATATGTGATATCTGTACTTTTACTTTAAGCATTAGTTTAAGTTACTTCATCCACCACTGTAATACAATGAACAGCATTCAGAGAGAAAACAAGCATGTCACACACCTGACTTGCTTGGCGTAGTTCTGTTCTATTTCCGTGCGTTCCTTCACAAACTTTATGTAACGATCCACCAGGTCAAGACCCGACTGTGTATGCTTGTCGATGACATCACACTGATCCTATAAGAAAGGAACATGGTAGGGTTAAAAAGCCATCCAGTGTGCATTTCCATCATGTTTGATCATCATGGGTTCTGTGGTGCATGCATTTCAGAAAAAAAACTTATTCACTATATTGACAACTATGGGCACAAAGAATAAATACGTATGACATAAATAAATGTGTTAAAATCAAATTATCTCAGGCCGCAGATCAATAACTACAAGCATGTTTCCCAGTGGCATAATTTGCATAATTATTAATTTTATCTTATTATGTACCTTCATTTGTATTTTTTGTAACATATACTTTCTCTCAATTGTACAATCAATGTACAGTATGAAACTACTGTTCAGTGTGTAGACATAAAATCCTGTCAAAATGGTGCACTTAGAAAACACACTGCACTGTTTCACTCCATTGTTGCACGTCAGAGCTTATTGCCCTGAGGACCAACCACCACAGTGCATTCACAGCCTGCAGCAAACAACGCCTCAGACCCAACAACAAGAGAACACATACAATAACCTGCAATTGTTTTGAGTTTAATTGAACTTATTCGATCATTTACGGTTATAATAACGAGGCCAGAAGTGTCTAATGTACAATGTCCAGTACTATCAGCAATAATCCATCTTTTACAGCTTGCGTCCTCTAATGTAACCTGTAAAAGCAAACAGTGGCAATACGCTAGGTATGCCTCTTCTTACCAATCCACCTTTTCAGCTCACACTCTCACATACACCCATAAACCTGTTGGGCAGGTAGTGTCTGTCCCACTCCGTTTCACAACAAGCAATGACTCCGGCACATCCGTCACAACATGAAAGAAACGGCTTGCAATGATAACCAATTACACAGACACACACATAAACACACACACATGTTTATAGGTGGGTCCGTTGGGTCTATTGTAATAAAAAGAAAGACCCCCAGTGTTTGTTTGTCTATGTTGGTGTAATATGCACACGTAAAATGGGACAGGAGGCAACGCAGAGAACAATGCAGTACCAGGAAGTGATTGAGGGTACTTCAGGACAAAGGTACATGAAGAAGAACTAATATTTGTGTAGTGTATTTCTGCATTCTTCGTTGTTTTAGTTACACTCCATGACTTGTAACTATGAGTATGAGTGAGTAAAGGAAACACAGATAAAAACAGAGGGCTCAGAAGTGAGATAATCATTAGCTCAGTGTGAACCTCCGCCCTGTGACTGACAGTCCCCAGGGCCCTTACAAACCCTGAAACCAGTCCGACTTGTCCAACCTCTCCTACATCATTCACACCAAGAGCAGACCTGAGATCAGAGTCAGGCTCATCTAGTTAAATATTTTAGATTAGAAAACCTCCAAATTGTACCGACACAGGAACCTGTTTTGTCGTATGATATTATAACTTTCTGTGCATGTCATAGTTTCAAGACAAAATTAGAAATAGCTGGATTATCTGATAACCTTTAAAATGAATAATCATAAGTACAAGAGTACGTAGACTACACAACTAACATTCTAGTCTTCCTTGCGAGAATGAGTTGTCACCACAAAAAGGTGACGAATCCTCAGCTGGCCGGCTGGGCAGAGATTAGAACATCTTGTTAGAAACTCTACGACAGCAAAAGTCAAACAAAACTGCCTCACCCACGATGTCTAAACCAGTGCAGGCCCCGGAATAATCTGAGGCATGTGTATGGACTCTGACCCCAATAACAATGGAATTTGGGAAAATGTGTGATGTTTCTCTTCATCGCCAGCTCTTATACCACACAATTAAGTAATCCAAGACAGGTTCAGCTAAAACTCAAACACAGCACACCTCCATCAAATGATTTGACGTGCTCGTCAGCATCAGTCTGATGGCCATCGATAAACAAATCCAGTTCATTCTCTCAGGATGCTGACCAATGAAGGTACAGCATGAACACAGCTCAGACACTGACAGGAGCAGGAGGAAAGGGGGTTCTCAAATCCTCAACATATTCCTTTTAGGGGGCTAAGCAGCAGTTGTGATAACTACAAATTAGAGGCTAGAACCTGTTAAGTGTTTGTAAAAATATAACATGGCTGCAAAGAGATGGACCCAAATATAAGGACATTTGAGAAGATGACACTTGACAAATTTGGTCATATTTACTTCTCAAATGATTCCAGTGTGCCTGAAGCATGGACCTTCCAAAAACACTCAAACACAAATTTAGGAAACAAAAGTACACAAAGAACATCTCCTTTTTTTTGGACCGGCAGTTCAATAGTCATTCTGTGTGGACTGGCCGCTGACAGGGGCCTTCACGTTTATGGTTGGCCATGTTTCGCCTGAAGAAAATTCATGAAAGGTTGCTATGCTAACATGAAGCTGATAGCTTTGGTCAAGAAACTTGTCCAACCTGGTAGTATTTTAAAAGAACAAACGTCAATACAGTGAAATGTACACAAGTATAATTAATGCGTTCGTGTAATGTAATAGTTGTGCTTTCAAGGGGAAAAAAATGTGGTTAAGTCACTGAAAAGCAGCTCATTTCCATTGTTTTGGGATGTGAGTGGAACAGGAAGTGTCACTCAAACACCTTGAAGCGTGTGCAGAGAGGAATGAAAATATGAAAAAAATGACTTACACAGTTAAGAAACAGTGCAAAGTGAGGAAAACTGCCCTCTGTGACATCCAAAGTATTACATGATGATGGCTCTAGGGACAAGTTTAAAAAGCCAAATACACATGCTAGCATATGTTGAATAGAAAGCCTAACCCTTCCCCATTACCAATAAGGTGAATAAGACGTCTTCAATAGGCACTCCCAGTCTTTTTGTTTGTGATCCTGGAGTTACGGTTTATCTGTTGTTGTATTCCAAATCTGGACCCAAACTTTACTTATTCAAGTTTTTAAAAGCAGCATGTATAACGCTGGCAGGAATCTGTTATAGTTACCTGACAAATATTACTTTTGCTATTATACATACACGTGTTTTGGCAATGTTATTGAGTTGATTTTACAACATTGAGCCCAAAACAAAGCACGGCTGTCCTGATCGATTGCTGATAATGGACGACCGATCAAAAACATAATTGATTTTTTGGAAAAGTGGCAAATGCAAAGCCAGTAGCTGACCCGGCACTAAGCTAAGATAATTGCGTCAACGTCAACATTACTCTTATTGTGTTTGATAACTTTGTTTTCCCTTGTGTTATAGGTTTTTGTGAAGAATCATCTGGCCAAGATTGATGCATTACATTCACTCTTGGTCTGCACTGTGGGCCAACATCAAATGAAAAGGTAACACATCATCACCTAGGTCACAACCTCATCAAGTCTTAAAGTGACAGGGCACCATTTACATTGGCAACATCATATCCACATCAGATGGTTACATTTACCCACTCTTTTACATTATTATTACAAGGAATTGAGAATTTGCAGCTTAAAAATTCTACTTTTCAGCTTTCTTACTGAGAAATTAATATTGTGTACTCAGAACTTTTACACCCACACAAATTTCAGGCAAATTGTTTAGGGTTAATAGACTGTGGTTGAGTTTAATGGGCCTTTTCTCGTTATTAACCCTTTCATAATTGGATGTGCCAAGTAGAAAACCTCAATTTCAAGATAAGCTCTGATTTTTTTTCAATCCTAGAATCCAATTAAGAATCCCTTAAGTTACGGCGTTTTGATTTCCCTTAAATTCCACTTTGGTCTGGATGTGTTGAGTATCATTTCAAGTGGAATTACCGCTCTTGCATCATGATATGTTTGGTATCTATGGAAACTTTGGGCATTTCACAAGAATTTCGAATAAATCTTCATACAGATGGTCACACTGGTCCATCTTCATGAAGTGGGGACGGGTGGAGGAGGGGGGGGGAGTATAGTCTCCCATCACGAAAATACACAAATCTACTAGTACTAGATTACATTAACTCCGTTGCTTTCAATCCAAGTCCACACTCCACGTCAGATGCGTGGGCTGTGGAGGTGGACTGGAAGGGGTAAAAAGTGCTCCGGTACACCTTGATACAAACGTGAATGTTCTCTGCGCTCTGTCAGAGAAACAAACCCCTCTTCCCACCTCTCTTTATGATCGGCCATACATCAGGAGTTGCGAAATCCCCCGGCTGTGCAGAACAACTCCCGCTGTACTCCCGTGTTCCTGTATCCTGGAAGGATTGCTTAACCCCGGAGTGAAAAACGCTCCTGTGCGCATTGTGTAACCGTCGGTGAGAGGAAGACAATAGCCGGACAGCCTGCAGCTCTTTGGAGATGTTTTGGAAACGGGCCCCCGGTAAAAGCACTATTCTGTCAGCTGTCACCAACTTACCCAAAGATCCGTTCCCCAGTCCATGTCTGAAAAGTTGTGGAGTGTGTAGAAAGACTTTTCCGAGAGCCAGGAGAGGACAAAAACCGCTGTCACGGCGAGATTCCCCTGAAGTGAAGTCTCGAAAGCGGAGATGGCGGAGGAAATGTTTGGAGGAAGTCTACGCCTTCTCCTTAGCACGGACGGTTCTCCTGTTTGTCCCAGAGAGAGAGAAAATATGCTCCGAAGTGTGTGCGTGTGTGTGCGTGCGTGCGTGTGTGTGTGACAGAGAGGCAGAGACCGTGAGGGGAGGGGTGGGAATTAGCGTCCTGACTGCGTTTGTTTTTTTATCGTTAAAGACACAGCAACATTTTCTTTACCGGAATTGTCCGAGAAAGCAACAATAAATACATTTTATTTTAATCTGGCTCTTGTTGCTATTGCGCTCAGCGATCATTTTGCGGTGATTCATATTATTACGCCTCGTGCTGGGGCGTATGACGTCATTTGTGCTCTGGGATAGTTTTCAGATTAACAACATTGGAATCTCAGCCCACTCTCCACGTTTTTAATTCTAAAAAGCGACCATATCTCCCTTGAGGAAAGCAATGATGCCCTTAAAAGTTATGTAAAAATGAGTTTGAACTTTGGAAGACATTAACTGAGTCAAACAGTCGAGGGGCCCTCTGTAGCATTCTAACATCATATTTATTGATACGAGTAATTATCACATAAAGTAAGAACTCAAATTGATTAATGCCAACTAAACTAAATAAACACTACAATTTTGTGGGTTTTTTTGTTGTTTTTTTTTATTTTTTCAATCAATTTTAAACAACCTTTTGTCTGCTCAGTTATTTTGTGAGATAGTAATGAAGGAAACATATTTTACAGAAAATTACCAAAACCTCTATTGACATCACTGGAACAAAAGGTTTTCTAGTTATTCCACAGAAGTCATCAAATCTATCTTTCATTTCTTGAACAGTAAACAATTTTCACATTACTTGATGTTTTATGTGCATTGACATTTACTAATGGGCCTCATCTTCATGGCAATTTTCTTGAGGCCGTAGTTCCAGCCTCTCCAATCAGACCAAAAAATTTGGACCTTTTCATAACTCACCGTACCAGGCGCATACAAGCCGTTGGGATTTGACGTGTGGCAGGCATTGTACCAAAAGCCACCAAGAAAGTGCTGAGCGCAGTTTGTATCCCACAGATCCTGGTCTTTGTCATAGGTCGTGAACTTCATGTTGTTATGATCTGACATACTGTCCCCTTAGGAGACAAAAGAAAATAGTTCGAGCAGGGTTGAAGAACAAAGGTATCGACCAGTGGCTTTGATATTTTTGTGGAGGTAATATGATGCTGTTTTGAGGCCATCAAGGCTGTCCGAGTTTTACAAAATGAAACAAATTAGGCAACAGTATGCGACTACGTACCGATTGTTCATCTGTGTAAAATACAAATGTCTTAATTACCCAGACTCAGAAAAACCAGCATTTAACCCTCAGCTGCTCAAAAGACCCAAACACCAATCCTCACCTGCGTATCCACCAAGGTACTTGCCAAGATGGAGCCTATAACCAGAACGTTCAGGATCAATTACAAAGGATTCGTACAGGGCGAAGGCCTTCTCTCCACTCCAATCCTCCATGTCCACCCGCAGCTCATTCTTTTTCCTCATCGTCAGTAAGAAGATGTTTTCCAGACCTGAGGAGACAAAATCGGGTCTACTTTAAGTCATTTCTCCAAAGCCAGTTGGACTCTCTGCTGCAGATGCTGTCTTCCCTCTCTGGCCAGATGGAATAAAATAATCAGTTTCACTATCCAGTAACATCGTGAACCTGGTGAAATGAGGTGTGAAAGGTCCTCAGCTCATGTTCTGTGCTGATGAACGTACCCAGCCAATATTCTCCAGGCACATTCCCAAATCCTTTCTCATAGTGTGCCCAAGGCCTGTAGAAGTTTTCACTCCCATCCAACCTCCTCTGAAACACCTGAGATGGCACGAGAGAATGAGAGATTTGTCAAACATTTGGTGGTTTTTGTTTATGATGTCAAAATATTAAATGTACTGACAGTCCACCGTCCTCCAGCAGTGTCCATGTCACAGAAGACGTGCAGGGGTGTGGTGGGACCCCCGGGGAAGATGATGTACACTCCACTGGAACTGCGGTTGTCATGACGATAGATGTCATCACAGTCGATAGGTAAGTAAAACTCTGAGTCGGAAAGGACTGAGGCCACTACTGCCAGAAGTGGTATGAAAGATAATTTCTGAATAAGGGAGGGAGAGAGAGAGAGAGAGAGAGAGAGAGAGAGAGAGAGAGAGAGATTGGTTACGCCCACTCTCAGTCGATCAGTTTGATATTCTGTACTTACTACACGTTATTTATTATACAATTTGTTACACAGTTAAATGACAGCCCACGGTGCACGTTATTCCATCGAGTGGGCATGGGAATGAATCTTAGTGGGTTTTACTGCGATTGTTAAGTTCTGAGCCCTGCTTAGAACAATCTAACTTATTTTCAATGTGATCTTCCCAATCTGACAGATTTATGTTAATGATGCTTGGGGACGAATCAGGTGAATTTAGTGGCTACTGAACTAGTTCAAAACCACAATCATGGCTTTGGTAAAAGTGCACTGTGGTCTACACTTTGTCAATCTTGTACATTTCACAGCTCTTTGGGTTGTTGTTGTAGTAACAGCCCTTGTTCTGTTCCTTATCAGTCTCAAAACTTAACAAATGACTTTCATAATCAGGTTTAGCTAATAGGAGTAATGTAGTATTACTGAAAATACAAAATACAGTTCTATATTAAATCAATAAAAATTAGAATGTGATTCCATGAGGTTAAACCACGTACGTCATAATTATTAAAACATTTTTCTGGTCTACTTTTCTTTTGCTTATTGATTCAGCCCCGCAGGACTCTAGGCTGCTTGGTGCAAAAGGGTGAGTGGCTGATGTAAAGGAGGCTCGTCAACACTGAATGGCCGTGTCATCTGCAGGCCTTGGCCATCTCATCCTAGCATCTGAGCGCAAACTGATTTCAGACAGCAGATGGCAATGAATCCTATCATTTTTAGTCCTGTATATAATAATGAGTGGATCTTTGACAGATCGAGTGGCTGCTTTTCTGTAGCATGGACAGCTTCTCATATGTTCTATTTACTAATATGTGTACTATTTGTATTCTCTGTCTCTCTGTAATTTGTTTTGTCCACATCTATGTGAACTGAAGATTCTCTTAGTGAATCAGGTGTCAGGTTTTGTATTTAGATTATTTTCCTGTATCGCTATATCTCTATGTAATTTACTCTCCTCACATTCAGCTACATGTTTCATAGCGTGGCTGGCCGTATGAAGAGGGGGAATCTCTCTCTCCCTTGTTTTTCATTTATTGCATGGGCCTGTAAACCTCTTTGAGGCTTTGTATTTGTGATATTGGGCAATAGAAATAAACCTCACTTGGAATGGGCTCCCGTCCCACGCGGACTCTGACATGGATAAGCGGTATACGTACATAGTGGTTGGATGGATGGATGAACGAACGGACGGAATGACTGAAACTTGACTAGAATAACAACTTTGCCGATCCATCCATCAGGTTTTCACCATGTTTGCAGTGTTTTCAGAGACTGTTGATGCCCACCTGTCCACCAGTCGTCACCATTTCTTATGCCTGCCTCTTTAAGCTTGTTTCTGATCACATCTTTGCCCCTTTGGACTCATTTCGATGTCTGTTTTGCTTTTGAATGTAAATCAAATCATCCCATCTACCACTGATTGCCGGTCAAGCCCTTTGGAATTGTTTGTCCGACCCTCAGGTGCATTTTATTTGTCATTTTACACCACTGTGTATTCCTGCCACCTTTTGGAGATTTGGAGCCTACCTGAAATTTGTTATCAGCTTTTTAAAATTCATTTTCGATAGTATGTCTGATATTAACTGAAATATGAAAACATACGTAAGTTTGGCGATTAGCCATGTAAAATAGGGCAGTTTAGTTTTTGATGCACAGCACCACCATGTGGGCGTTTACATTTTGTCCTACACTGTGAAACCTCTTCAATCTTTCTGTTCTGTGTGATTTGAATCCATCAAATTAGGTACAAAATATACAGTATGTAGATCAACAGCAGAAACCGGAATTTTAGTAATATTAGTATCACATGCAATTTTCAGTAACTGATACTAATAAATAACACAAATAGGTCAAAAATGATCTAGTTTCATTGTTGCATTGTTGCATACACACACATACAACATTTCTATTGGGAAAGTTTGTGTTACAAAAACACTGTTTATTCTAACCCAATCCAGAAGGAAGGTAATTGGGTCATGTTTGGTCAAATCAAATGATTGCTAAAGTGGCCACAGATCACCATGAGTCCTAATCCATCTATCAAAAACATTCATCAAACAATTTTAATGCGCATTATTCTTCTTTAATGCTCATTGCTTACATTTACGCCATTGGTTTGCAGTGGGTTCACCTGAGTGAGACTTTCAGACAGGCAGGAGGTCTGTTAATATGTAACTAGCATTATCTAACAGCTCTACAGATAAAACAACATTGTCCTTAGAAATAAAAAGTTAATCACTTCATCATGCATTAACGAAATGCACGTTTCCAGTTTTACATTTGCCACTGATTCTAAATCATTGATTCATTTTAAATGAAATATAATATGTATATATAATATGCTTTCACTATTACAGCTGTAATAGATGTTGGAATATCATTTCTAATACCTGGAGGATAAATGTTTTAATGCATACAAGTATCATCCAGGTCACTATAGGTCACTCAGGAGTGAGTGGTAGACAATCACCAGCAGTCCTTAGATTATACAAAGTTTCTTTTCATAATCTATTATTAAACTGATCTACACAGCCTTAAAACCAGCCTATTAAAGTCACATACTGTATAAGAGCAAGTGAAAGGGTTTGTCAGTATCACCAAAACCGGCAGCAGCATTTGCTAATATAATCCAAAATATCATCATTTGATCCAAAATATCATCATTTGATCCAAAATATCATTATTTGATCCAAAATATCATTATATGATCATAGACTAACAATATGAGTGTGTGTCCAACATGTTGCACACTCTTACCTGCATCCTGGTCGGCACTTGATCTGACTTGTTTGAGGTACTGTTGGTCAAGACTTTCAAATATGATCATGGTGGGCAAGTTGATAAATGAATAATGCCATCTGATGTTAGTAAAACATTAATTCATTCGAACTGTGCATCAGCTGACAGGAAATCCAAAGTCTACAAATTTGGACAGAGGTTTTAGCGACACACAAATGAACCCCCGTCCAGTGCATTGGAGAGTATAATTCTTTTCATGCTTTCAGGTCAGTTGAAAGGAAGGATTTTCTGGGTGTGGAAAATTTACCAACTCTCTTTAGATAATGACCAAAATGTTTCATCATTAAGTAGAGGTAACCTTTAGCATTTTCTCCTTTAAAGAGCAAAAAAAAACATCCCACTACATAACACACACACTGTGTTCGTCCAGGAAGAGAGTATTTCAGTCACGTTTGGTTAAATGAAATGCAGGTTAAAATCATGAATCACTACATTTTAAAGCTCATTCTAAATATTTATTTACATTCACACTCTGTCAGAGATGTTGATCTTGTTCCAACACGTTAAAGTTTTCATACCGTACATGATTGTGAAAAATATTGCATATGAGATGTAAGGATGCTGTGCCTTAGACGGTGAAGCATGAAGCAAGGATAGGGCGGCACCTGTCACCATATCCTCTTACTCTCATCTAATCTTCCCATCAGAGTCATTAACTCCTTGACATTAACAGCACAGTTATTGATGCTCATCTCCTCACAGAGCAGAAATCAAACACAGGGCCTCACTGATGGATTAACTAAAGACAGGCTAAAAGGCAAAGTAGATCCTTTCTTTGACTTTTTTTAGTCTGTGTCTTTTCTTTCCTTTTATGCCCCATCTATTCATGTCTGTCTCTGGACATATAATCCATGTTAATAAACGGCCCTTGAGGTCACAGTTTTGCCAGAGGGAAAGTAAGAGGGAGATGGGTTTCTGTTTCTGTGTGTCAGTGCCAGAGAGAGAGAGAGAGACGGAGAGAGCGTTGCAATGTCAGTGCTATGAAATTTTGCATGCGACACTGAGTGAATTTTAACACGACCAACAGGTCAAATGTATCCATCACTTAAAATGATCCAACTGGAATGAACAAATAGTGAAGTACCACATGCCACCATAGTTTAACTACGCACTATTCCATCTTAATTCATAGACTCCTGGGGATCACAGCACCATATTTCCCATCTCTCTCTGCTCTACCCATACCTGATTGTGTCATATTTTCCCACCCATATACTGACAAGAATGTGACTGTTTAATTGGTTTCATGCAACACTGAAATATTGTACACTTTTTTGTTTATTATATATCATTATTGTTATATTTATTTGTTTTATTTGTAAGTTTAGCCTATAACTACCCTGGCCGTAAAATTGTATAAACTTGTATGGAAGATTTTTGTATTTGTAGGACAGCTGGGACCCTATATGGGGTCATTCTAGGGTCCTCTGTCTGGACTGCCTGCCTTCTTGTCACAATACGAATAAATGCTACCTGATTAGCCAATTAAGATTGAGTGATGTCTTTTCATTGCTCATCTGTGCAGAATTTTTGTTTTCTGATCCATAATGAGCATTACAGCCTCGTTGCAGTGGCATTGTGGGTATTTTAATGGATTTCATCATAGTACTTCTACCTGGACCTTAATCACTCAAGATATTAGGTTTAGACACTTTCAAATGTATACCAAAGCATAATTATCTGCATGTTTACCTAAACATAATAATGTTTACTCCTTATTATAATAATCTCCACGTTTATGCTCGACCATAACCATTTTTTATTGTTAACGCCTACCCCAACCATCCATTATGATAAGCCAGTCGCAGTGCTTCTCTCCTTAGTGGGATAATTCTTACCCTTTCTTGGCTAAAAAAAATCTAAATTTAACTAAATCAAATTAAATTTTCACAGTTAAGACATTCAACTAGTTTTTACTTTTTGTACATTTTTGTAAAGGACTTTCCATACAATGTGTCTGACCTCATATTCCCGAGTGAATCCTGTATCACATGACAACGTTGCCAAGTCTTGCTGAGGCTTGAGGAAGTGTTGCAGAGGCTACTCCAGCAAGGGGCCACCAGTATGGGTAAACAAACATAAAATGGCTGAATACCTAAGAAAAAGAGAGAAAACTTGTGAATAGATATGTCTGATCCTCACAGTTGAATAAAAAAACAACATTATTATGAAGAATAAATGAAGTTACGTAACGTAATACTGTTAATCCTTAATGTTTCACACTACAGCACTAGAGTTGAAGGATGCGCTCCTATTGTTGACTTGGGTATGTCAGTGAGTGACATCACCATGTGAACATGTCAGGGTTGCGGTGGGGCTACGCCATGTAGGTAATGGATATGGAGGGGTGGATGGATGAAGGGACCTCACTGTGACGTTTACATTTCATGTTGAATTATTGTTACGATCATGGCGGATGTTTGCCACCCTGCTGTTAATTTCACCCTAATACTGTCAAATCTCAGTTGTGAGGCAGAGAAAGAAAGGAGCTCTTAAACCATACTGAGGCTTGCTACCTTTAGTTAATACACCTGTGTATAGTTTTAAACTCTGCCAGTGTGCGTCTGTGTGTTTGTGCACTGCCGTCCCGAAATACCTCAGTCAAGGTCAGGGAGTGTCACAGTGACCATATGTTCCCTTTTTTAGAGCTGCTTTTTCTGTGCCAAAGAACAGGAGCTGAAAGGAGGTGACGTCTGTTTATGTCATACTTTTTGTTGTTGTCGTATAATAGCTGCTAAAGCTGTGTGTTACAGCACACACTTCGCAGATACACACACATTAGTGTGTTATTACCTAATCAATGATGCGCAACCATCGTTGTTGCAGCATCTCACTGCTCCACTGGATGGCACTGCTCATCCGGCATCCCTCCCTCCCTCTCTCTCTCCGCTTCCTCTACTTTTCCTCTCACCCTTTCACTCTCTCTCTCCTCATTTTGTAGAGGCGGACGATTAGAATCGCCAGAAGCGCATTAAGGATTATGAGATCAATATCAGAGACAATCTCTTTCTCCGGCTCTTTTGCATGGTCTATCCCTCCCGTTCACTCTACTCTCACCCTGCATGTCATTCTCTCCCTCGATGGTTAATTTGTGTTTTCGCCCTCTGCCCTACAAATTATCCATTGCTGCTCAGTGTGTAATGGAGAGGACAGATAGGCAGACAGTGTACATTATGATGCAGTTATACTGTACATTATCGCACCTCCATCACAATGGCGTACAGGCTATGCCACGGAGGCAGTTTCATAGCTGATTAGAAGAGAAGAGAAGAGAAGAGAAGAGAAGAGAAGAGAAGAGAAGAGAAGAGAAGAGAAGAGGGCTTGTTTGCCCGGTTCCTGAAAGCACAGAGAGCTGGTAAATGAAAATGTTCGAAAAGAAGATTAGTCAATAAACCCAGGTAAACGTGTGCGTGTGTGTGAGGAGGGAAGGAACTCATCTTTTATGTATGAGTGTTTGTTTAGGTGCACTTGCAGCTGTGCCTGACTTAATTCCCATCTCAGCCACACACAAATGAAACCCTCTTACCACATTAACACACACACACACACACACACACACACACACACACACACACACACGAACACTTTAAAAATCACATTAATGTCTAATCAGTCTGTTTTGAGTTCAGCTGGCCTTAAGAAGATGACATTTTGTGTCTCTTATTATAAAAATAAAAAAATGCAAAAATGCTTTTGTTGTGGCTGCATGGTGTCATTCTGCATGAATGGACACAGGCGCAAACACACTCAAACGTTGGTGGTACATGCTCCTGGAACAGAGTGGAGGACACACTCATCTGTTCCCACCCTAATACTTACTTCCTGTGTCCCACGGAGACACAAGCTGGCCAGACACACACACACACACACACACACACACACACACACACA